>JAHZND010001286.1:0-10503 GCA_027744115.1 Acrocyrtus sp. NNG-2020
CTTGTCTGTTAGCCTGTCTGGTAAATTACACACGTACAAAATCAAAATTTTTATTGTCTTTTGGTAATGAAACAGAAACCTTCGAGCCACACACAGATCTAGTCTACGTTCATTCATGCCAGTCATTCATTGTTTTAAGAGTGAGTTTGTCGACTCAAGTTTGAGCTCCGCATTTGACAAAAGGGTTGGAATTATGAGTGGGGAAAATTGGCTTACAAGAAAGAAACATAATCCATGGCAAATATTATTTTACATGTGACTATGTGACAGAGCCCTTCCCTGCAGTACAAACATACAAATGTGTCCTGAAGGGCTTTGACCGACGCGTACTTTTAAAACTTTTCGTGCTAAAAGGAAACTATTTTAGGCACTTTCATGTGTTCTGTTAATTATACAGATTCGTAGCTTGTACTATTTATTGACTAAAATCTTTGTCTTGTAATTCATTAATAGAAAAGTATATTAGCAGGAAGATTGGATTACTCAATATATTTTTGCAGTCTTGAAACGGAACCGGACACTAGTGGCCTTAAATCCAAGCAGGATCTCTGATGACTAGCTAAGTTACAACCTTCAGTCTTTAATCTAATCTCCTGAATTTTAATAACCTGGAAGAAAATTGTAAAAGTAATTATTTTTTATGTGAACAGACAAGGTGGAGGTTTTTGAAATGGCGCCTATTTTTTTAGATTGTAGCTGTGTACTTGGAATTTGGCGTATGAAGAATAGCATATTTGACACGCTTCGGGAGACTAGAGCCGTTTCTGGTGGAGGGGTGACTTGGCTTTGAGTTAGGAATTAGGATTGGAAGCGGTGTTGAGTACATTTCCAGTGGCGGATTGATTGTCCCCGTCTCTGCGTACCCAGTCATGTTTCTCTATTCTATCTAGCGTGATCCTTTGAGTAATGTCCGGTTCAAGAATGTTCCGCACTAGTTGAGTCAACACAGGAGTGAGCACGTCTTTCACTCTGGAGCGGAAGTCCCATCGCCGGGCTAACTGGTCTTTGAGGAGCTTTTTCAAGTTGGAGTCGTCAAAAGGCATTGTTGCATTGACCATAATGTACAGAATAATCCCGAGAGACCAGACGTCAGCCAGCTTAGGATTGTACGGTGTTCCACTGACAACTTCAGGTGCAGCGTAGGCAGCCGAGCCGCAGTACGTTTGACTTAAAACACGCTTTCCTGAAAATAAACTTAAAGTTTAAATTTCCTAAATCTGACAATTAATTTTTACTACTTTTTAAATTGCTCATTTTAAGAGATAAAATCTGGTAGGGCTCATTATATTTGCGGACCTGGAAGTCGACATTATGCCTGCGTTCACCGCCTGCTTAACTACTTCTGAAAGAATTTGTTTGAAACCTTGTCCAATTGAGTCCAAATCTACGTTAAAGTAATCAAATATATCAAACATGATGATTTAGTCAACTATTTACATAATTTCAATCTAAAAATTTTTGTCCAAAAATAATTGCGTTTAAGAATAACTCCACTATCTCCATAGAATATACCTTATCGTAAATTCATTTTTGCTAAAGTCTGGCAAAAACCTGTTATTTCCCCACTCCAGAAATTCGGTTTCAGTCCCCGAACCTAATTTTGCTTGGTGCTCTACCGCAAAGGAAAATTTCCTGGTGTTGCAAATGGAAAGCAAATAGGTAGGAATTGGAGATGGCTGCACAATATAAACTAAATTAGCAAAAGATCTTATCTGACTAATTGAATTTCCTAACTAAAATATCTAACCATTTATTATTACCTCTAATAAAGTGGCTCGCTGAGGAACACATGCCATATAGCTCATTTCATAATTAGAATACATTTCAGAAGCAATCTTACGCGTACATTTGCCTTGACGACTTCTCGTCACCAACTCAAATTCAGTCGTTTCCAGCAGTAGCGGATGTCGATAGTCATAAAGGAGAATTTTTATCAGGCTGCACCCGCTTAAAAAGCAAGTTGATTAGCTACACAATAAGGTGCATTTCCTTCTTCATGAAAATGATATCCACATCCATTCAAGCTTGTATTAAGGGCAACCCAATTTAAATTCTTTTTTCAACTTTGACTTTATTCAGTGGAGCTGATTTCACCTCGGACAATTTATGAATTTATTCTTGCAATGCATTTGCAATATGCGCTCGGCTGATTATGGTGGTGATATGCGCAAGAATGAAAACGGTAACGGCAGTTTCTTCGCTCCCTTCCCAGTCTTTCCCAAATATGATGACTCTTGACAAGACAATAATAATAATCATAACAAGGACAGAGTAGCGCACAAGCAACTGCATATATTTATTTAGGTAAAGGCTTATCATGCCATCTTCACCTTTAATGACGGTGTGATGTACAGACTCGGCCACAGCCCGAACTTCCATTTTCGTGAAAAACACATTGGCATAATAATAATAATGTTAAGAACGTCCGCAAAAAGGGGAAAGACTAATAAAACTAGTTTTTGAAAATAAATGTCAGTCATTTTGGCGGAATAGAGTGAAACGCACGGNGTGAAAAACACATTGGCATAATAATAATAATGTTAAGAACGTCCGCAAAAAGGGGAAAGACTAATAAAACTAGTTTTTGAAAATAAATGTCAGTCATTTTGGCGGAATAGAGTGAAACGCACGGCACAGGGAAGACGAAAATAAAATTTAAGCCCGTTTTCGTCCCTTTTATAAAAAAAAGTCTAGCGAGTTGTGTTGCATCTTCTTGAGCATGACATTTACCTATTCTCGGCAGAATTCTCACACTGACATGCAAAAGCATTCTTGAAAAAACTCTCTTCAAGACCGCAAATAAGGTTAACTCAAAATTAATACTTGGCTTGTCCGCCATTTTATTACAATCTCGCTCAGCGCTCGCTATTATTAAGAAATTATTTTCTATTAAAAGTAAGTTTCTTTCCCTCTCTTGATTTTTAGGACAGCGGGGAGACAGCTCCTCCTTCAAGTTACCAAAAAGAAAAAAAAATTCATGCGGTTTCTCAACAAGGAGACTTTTAAAAATCTGTTTTTAGTAGTGGGCTGCAAAATAAACCGGCAACAACAATAAATCCCAAAGCCAGATCAAAAATATATTTAGTTTTCTGCTGGTTTTCAACAACTCATCCTCTCCAAACTACATTTTTTTGTTTATTTGCAAGCAGCCATATTCGTCATTTTGCCATTTCACCGTCGGCATACTGAATAGGACTTTTTTACAGAAGAAATTTACTACAGCAATTCCTTCCGTCATCATAAAATTATTAGATGAACTCCGCACTTTTTATGTTTCCACTTGTCATCACTTTATTTTCAGTTTATCAGCTGATACAGAAATCTAATTAAAAGAGAGTCGCCCTCGCGTATATAAGGTCATGTTTTAATTAAGCTCCGCTCATTTGTTGTTTTATCTCCGTCCATATATTTCAATCAAGAAGGCCACCTAGAAAAAAAAACTATTTTGAAATATGTGTGGGATCCAACAACGGAAAAAATGTAGTTCAATGCTATTGCTATGTCTGTTTTTATAGCTATTTTAGCATAATTGCTTTTGTCATTTTCGTTCGTTTTTTTCTAGCAAAAAATTTTACAAACTCGTGTAATTCAGGTGCATGTCATTCCTTTTTTGTCGCAGTTTCTTTAAAAAATGATCTCTCCTCTTGCAGATTGATGAGACTGATCCACATTCTTACAGCTACAAAAAAGGCACCATCGGAGAAGCGAAGCATGAAATGTGGATAAAAATCTAGAAAATCTCGCTGTTTATAAATAGAAAATTTTATTTTGTCACCTTTTTATTTACCTAGCTCTCTACCTGCTTCAAAACAAAATAAAATCTCAAATAGCCTTTTATCTTTCCTCCTCCAACGACATTGAAATCAGCTTCTTCCTTTGCCAATTCATCACACTCACCTTGACCTTGTCCATCCGGTCATTCAGCACGACGTAGGGAGCTCATTGTCAGAAAAGCGCATCACTTTAGGTACCAGAAGTCTCCCGATAGGTTGAAAATGAGTAGGAGTGATATGCCTCTATCCCTCCTCTATATGTATTCTGACTTTGTAGCGAGTATTTTCTAAATGCATAATTGAAGTGTGAAGCGGTAGACGTGCCGACGTGCGTAATAAATCAGGAGAGTGCCGGTACATGTGTATAATGATGATTCCACCAGTCTACAAATTAATTTAACCGTGAAACGATCATCTTGAAAAAAAAGTTTTTTTAAAATGTTTTGAATGGAAGAACATTTTTTTTCTTTAGCACAGTTTGACGTAGGTACAGAATGAGCGGAATTTGATTTCCTTGCGAAAAATAGATGTTACGCATATAAATTCAAATAACAAAATATCAGCCTTACATTCCCTATATTTGCAGAGCTTGCGATGAGATCAAATACGGCGGAGGTGACGGTGACATAATAATGAGCAGTTGATGACTTATAATGTCCAAGATAAATGTATGAGTTTTTTTCTGAAGGTTACATATTTGCACAAAAAATGGAGAATGAGGATAGGTACGTGTCAACTTCATTGACTACAACAATCACCGATTCGCTACGAAAGTGGCATCTTCCTTTCTTAATATATTTTTATTGCTACATCCTCACATTTTATTTCCATGAGTAAGCAAAGCAATAGCAAGCCCACTTGTGGAGCAGGGATTTTTGTGCAAAAAACGAGCATAGAGCGATAAAGCGGACTTGCGCAGACAAACTGACAAAGCTCACAAGAAAATTGCAGTCTTTTAATATTCATGTTTACATCTTGAAGGAATTCCTCGAAATAATTTGATCAGTCATTTTCGTCATCACATCATCATCACCATCACCCATTTTTTCCTGGGTAGAAATGGGAGAGGCATTTTTTGACGTGAGACACAGTTGCACAGTGAGCAACTTTTGTGCTTGTATGAGTCAGTTTAGAATGAATTCTCCCTTAAAATTCGTTTGGCATTCAGAAGAAGAAAAAAGTTGCTTTTTACAGCAGTCACCTCTCACAAGCACTCTAATTATTTTGGATCTCGAAAAGCGCTTGAATAAAAATAAGGTAAACGTAGTAAAATTTCGGTAATTGCTTATCTCTTTTCAATTATTGATTTAGTCATGCTTGCTCCTCTAGTGAATTGCTATTTTCATTTAGGAGCTTCTAGTAGGTCACCCAAATCAAAATGAAAGAGCGGAGTTGGCAGTAAAAATAAAGGTTTTTTTTCTCGCAGATTCTCGCAAATCGCCAAAAAATAGGGTACGGATCCAACTTTCTGGTTTTCAAACGATCCATCAAAAAAGATTAGGGAAGCTGAGAATGGTCTCTCTCTTCTCTTGATAAACAAAAGTATAATTTTTTTTGTTGAGTTCAACTCTAAATTTTATTTTACAATTTAAGCGATCGAAAATGGGAATTCTATCAAAATGGGAGTTGAACCATGCATGCACACACGGTACCAGAAAAACTGGTGTGCACTTTCAACCGAAAAGAAATTGAAAAGAAGTTGCATTAAACAAACAAGCACTCTAGTTTGTTATTGTGTACAATTTCTGCACATTTACTTAAAGCTGATGATGATAATGCTGATCCTCTTCAATTTTCTAAGCCATGCTTTAGCTCCTCGTGTATTACAACAATTGAAAAGGTAACAGCAACCCAATCCCTCTCTGCGTGGTAAACTAATTTCATGGTCATATAATACCAAAAAAGAAGTTTGGGAGATGATCTTCTAGCAGATTTGAGCCTGGCGTTTATATGGATCCTGCACTTGTTCGTTTTTTATAAGAGCTCGCACGCTCGACTAATGCACCATTTAATCTGTATTGTTGGGCCAGAATAGGCTTTTTATGTGCTGTTCCTCGTCTTCAGTCTTGCACTTGAAAATAATTATCCTCTTTTATTTTCAATGGGATTTAAGAAGTGTGAGTTGCGATTGCGAGCTAGAAGCGTGAACTTGCTATTAACCATTTTCAGCCAGTGTGGATGATTCATGTAAACAACAAACATATCTCCCTAAAAAGCCCTATAATTTTTGCAGTGTGCAATTTATCAGCACATTCTGAGCGAAAGCCAAAAGGGGCTCTCTTTTAGAGGAGCTTTTAAATGTAAATAAAATATATTAGGGTAAATGTAAGGTCAAGAAACAATAAAGTTGGTTGCATCCTTCTACTTAAAAAATCATTGTTGCTGCATAATACTGCAGACTGTAGCTGGGCTGCAAATTTGACTTCGGAGAGCTGATTACCGACTTCAGAAATGAATGAATGAACGTAATTGGAAGATGGACTGGGACAGAGACGGGATAAATACTCGAGTAATTTATCATCGCTATTGAGTCCAACTTAAGCAAATTTAAATTCCATAAGAGTGTAAGCACCCTGTTTAGTCCCACGCAAAGCTTCAAGATTTCAAAATAAGTAATGGCTTGGGACAGGTGTGAGAGAGAAATGGCTAATTATTTTTAGTACATATTATTTTAAGTCGGAATTTCCGATGCTCTTTCTGACGTGTCCAGCCACAGCAAAAATTTACTTTAAAAAAAAATCTGAAACGAAAATAAACCCCAATCGAAAATATTTCTCAGGTGTACTCCGCTGTTGTAATCGCGAGGCAGAAAAAGGGGCCGTCCCTCTTGTTCATGCATGATCGCGCATCACTCATTACATGCCTTTATATGGAATCGACGAGTAAACTTTCGTGCAAAGCGAAAATTGCAAATTGCATAAACATAAATAGACAAAGGTTTATTACACCAATATACCCCATCAGCTAATGGGCGTTTTTTTGTTTCAAAAATAAGTCTTAAAATGAGTTCCTCCACAAGAGCCATGGAGCAACAGATTCGTAGCCGAGATTAGAGCGAGCATAATAGTTTGCGAAAAATTACTGCCTACGACTTATCCATGGTGTTTCGTAAGGAAGGCTAACAGCAACAGCAATATTTTTTAAAAAGGTGTAATATAATTTACCGCCTTCCTGTATGAATGAATATTTAGCAGTTTTTTTCGAATTTCTCTTGAGGCAGTAAACGATTTTCAAATGACCTTCAGGAAAAAGGAAAAAATGCAGTGATGCAAGCCGCAAAAATTCCGGTACACTTGAGGCTGTACAGCATCTCAAATTTTTTTTCAAAAAAATATTACCTACTTTTGTACCTACCGTTTTAATAGGCACATCACCGTAATGAGCACGAGCAAAAAAGCACTGATTAGTGACAAACTGCAGGTGATTTTTTTGAGGGGGCGTTTTCCGTGTTCCCCGTGGATGTGCAGTACTACAGTTTGTCAATTGCACTTGATTTGAGAGTATGTGCCCGGCAGAGTCTAAAAAATTCCATTCTCCTGCAGGTACAGATATGAAACTTTTAATCTGGTTACGTAATCAGGCCACAGCAGCAAAAATTTAGAAAATCCACAAAAAAAGACATTTTTATTTTCATTTTTTCTTCTCAGAATGGAATTCCTAATTTAAAAACAAAATATCTTTTGCTTCCCCACTTCTTTGAAATTAGTCAGTGCTTAAGCTGAGGGCAATAAAAATGGCAGTTTTTTTTTGTTTTTTCATAGTAGGTCCAAAAAACCAGCCTCAGGATGGATATGATGTAATAACAATAAAGCATGATTGTACTTTTTTCGCATGCACTACATTACCTAATGAAAAGATAGTTTTTTTGCGTGGGCTACTCCGAAAAAAAAATTTTCTACTTGATCTCCTCTTCTTCATTCCTCCTCATCCACACTGACCACTTTTACATTCAGGATTGATGCTGCTGATTGCGCTATTATTATCGTACAATGTTTTTTGAGGAAAAGAGTAAAAATGTAAATGTAAAGTGCATTAAGCTCCATTATACATTTAATGTAGGTACGGTACAAAACAAACTGTTTTTGTACTTTTTACAATCCATCAACATGAAAATCTCGCCACCTCCACCTCCACCGTAACACCACACCATCATCTTCTGCATAATGATTGTCTGGTAAACCACGTTTACTCCTCTTCCACAATCTTAACAACAACAGCAACGTGCATGTGTCTGGTAGCAGGCACGTAAAATTGCATGTATATAAAATAAAAATCCCCCCAAAAAATTTGTAATTTTCTTATAAGAATCCCTCTTTTTAAAAGATAACCAACAAAATGGATTAATCTTCGGGGCTGTGATATGTTATGTATGAATGCGTGTAAATTTTTGCAGAAGATGGCTCATATGAAATGATAGTGGTGGCGATGAAGTGAGCATTAAACTGAAGATGATAGACATCCGGCTAACTGAATCTGAATCATCTCCCTTTTTCTCACGATGAGCAACGAGAGCATAGCAGTAAG
Source organism: Acrocyrtus sp. NNG-2020 (assembly GCA_027744115.1). Classification (NCBI taxonomy): domain Eukaryota; kingdom Metazoa; phylum Arthropoda; class Collembola; order Entomobryomorpha; family Entomobryidae; genus Acrocyrtus; species Acrocyrtus sp. NNG-2020. The sequence goes on from JAHZND010001286.1 coordinate 8,298, forward strand.
AAAATGATATCATCGTAAAAATTCGTAAATCAGCGTGCTTTATGCTTGTTGTGAGAGAGCTCGCGATATTTTTTTTACTCCTGTGCTGGGAGCAAGATTTTGAGGGAGTCGTCGGCAGTAAGTGAATGGCGAGTGGGGCTTGAACAGGGAGAGGTTGGCCATGCATAAAGACAAGTGACGAGGAAAAATCTGCGTGCAGATCCAATCAACTCGGCATCCCACCAAGTGCGTGCTTTTTGGCAGGGAAAGGGGCAACGTGCAAAAACAATAGAATAATTTATAATTTATAGTAGTGTCTACTAATCAAATGGAACAATGTGCGTGAAATTGGTGGAAAATTATTGGCTTTGGCCGTTGGTGCTCTTCTTTGTTTGGGGTGGAGCTGTGCAGTGTTTAATTATCAAGGAGAATCCAGTCAGACTCCGCGTTCTGGAGTATAGCTCGAGAAGTGGAGGACTCCAGAAGGTGCTGAACAGTAGGTACTCTGACCTTGTGGTGGGGGAGGAAGTGGAGCAGGATTCGCAACTAGTGCTGGAATGTAGTTCGTTGCAGGGACCACTTCGGTGGATTTATTCTGGAGATGGGGTATGATAATACAAACACATTGAGAAATTATTAATTAATTTTTAGGCAATTTTTCTATAAAAGTGCCCTTTAAAAATTGAATTCCAGCAACCTCAGTACAAGTCATACTATTCGAGCACGGCACGTGCGAGAGACAGCACCGGAATGTCGTACACAGCGTACGCAAGCTTAAGGTACTCTGACCTTGTGGTGGGGGAGGAAGTGGAGCAGGATTCGCAACTAGTGCTGGAATGTAGTTCGTTGCAGGGACCGCTCCGGTGGATTTATTCTGGAGATGGGGTATGATAATACAAATACATTAAGATATTATTAATTAATTTTTAGGCAATTTTCCTATAAAAGTGCCCTTTAAAAATTGAATTCCAGCAACCTCAGTACAAGTCATACTATTCGAGCACGGCACGTGCGAGAGACAGCACCGGAATGTCGTACACAGCTTACGCAAGCTTCCCAAGTGGCTTAGGTCCAAAGGACACGGGGCAGTACACGTGCCAAAATTCCTATAACGCGTCGATCAACAATTACGTGTACATTTTCGTGCCAAAGAAAAGTCATGAAGGTAGTTTATTCTCTTAAGTAACCAGTTTTGATACAGTAACAACTTTATTTTGGCAATTTTGAAAAAATGGGATGGCTATACTTATCATTGATAGGAAAGCAAACGATTTTTGTGCCTAATCGGAGAAAGCACGATATTATCGTTTCCGCGGGGGAGAGGACAGCTCGAATCCCCTGTGCTATAAAAATGGGTTGCTTATCCTTATCATTGATAGGAAAGCAAACGATTTTTGTGCCTAATCGGAGAAAGCACGATATTATCGTTTCCGCGGGGGAGAGGACAGCTCGAATCCCCTGTGCTACAGTGCATCCCGGGGTGAATGTGTCTTTAGAAAGAGTCTCGCCACGAAAGTCCTTCTGGCTAGATCCTCCGGAGCCAGTCCCTTTCAATCCCAAAACAGGTTTCACTGTTGAAGTCTCCCCAACCACGAAGGAAATGTATACCTGCCGGGGTGAGTACAATGGCCAGTTTGAGGAAGTCACTTACGTAACATCCCCCTTGCAGCCTAGGATAGACCCAGAAAGTGAAGGCTTCAGAGCCACATACGCACATCCATTTAATCGTCGCAAGAATTCCACGATCTTGCCTCGTCCACTTTCGCCGGTGGCCAGAAGACCACTGCCAACCACAACAACAACTACGACTACAGCTGCGCCATATCCATCTCGTCTGCCTCCACTACCAAGGCGTAAAAAGCCTGAAAAGTACACTTCCGGTTTGTCTTCTGCCTGCACCCCACAATTTTGCGGGTCAAATGCAGAGTGCATAGTAAAGGAATACAATCCTTACTGCATCTGCCTAGAAGATTATACGGGCGATGGCAAAACTGGATGTCATCGAATTAGTGACAGTTCTCAACAGCTTCGAGTGTCTGACCCATGTGAGCCATCTCCTTGTGGAAAATATTCGGAGTGCACTCAGATTAATGGACATCCTCTCTGCACTTGCTTGGACGGGTACTTCGGCTCTCCTCCAAGGTGTTCCCTACAAAAATTTTCAAACTGCTCCAAAAATTTTGACTGTGAGTGGACAGAATACTGCAACACAGATTCTCGTCGATGC
>JAHZND010001288.1:0-13246 GCA_027744115.1 Acrocyrtus sp. NNG-2020
ACAGTCGAAAAAAAACAAGTTTTTGGGATGTTTGGAATGACGTGCGAATGAGAATGTGGAAGGAATGGTTTTGGAGGAAATAGGAAGAGAAACCGGCTCTAAGAGTGAGTCGGTGTGGGAAAGTGCGACTTTTTGAGTGGCAAGAGCAGAGTTTTTTGGACGTGAAAATGGATTTGGGAGAGAGGGAGCAATGTTGAGGATAGAGCTAAAATTTCCCATTGGTTTCGGGCGTGCAAAAATACGGGAATGGATTAGATTGAATGTGAGAATGTGCTGCTTAGAAGTTTGCAGCTCGTTTCCTCTCTGGTAAAAAAAGAGGAGCGAGAGCGCCTTCTTCTAACTCTCAGTTTATCAGTTCGTGTTATCTGATCAAGGGCAACAAATGCCCGGATATGCTCACCCAGGGAATGCTGTGGGAAAATTGGCAATTTTCAGCAAACCCCATCGCAAAACTATTTTTCAGACTTGTACATTCCTCTACTCACTCGTTCAAAGACATTTAAAAATGGTGTCGTCAACTTGCACAGATTTTGCACCCCTAAAAAAAGACGCCTCAGCATAGCGTCCTAGGCTGTAAATGTCGCTTGCCAGAGCAGCCCTCTTCACCTCTTTCCTCTCATCAAGATCTAGAGCGCACAAAAATTAAGGAAATGAAATGAGAGGGATGTAATTAGAGAGTGTATTTTTTTGGAGGACCGGAAATGGGCCATTTTTCGGCGGCGTGTATGTCTTTTTGAGGCTGTGAGACTGCTTTTCTGATTTCGTTTGATCTGGGAAGAGTGGAGCAGTGGCAGAAAATGGCCATGGCCGGTGTGTGTGTGTGTGTGCGGAGAGCTAACGGGCCAAGTTCCTGCCGCAATTGAGCGGACTAGCTATAAGCTCCTTCTACTTCATTCTTGTTGTTTTTTTAGTAAAAAAATTGTATTTTTCGCGTGTGACCGGATGAAATAATAAAAAGGGAGTGAGAATGTGAGAAAGCGCTGCTCTTAATCCGGTTTTAATGAAATGTGAACAGGAGCTAAGAGGGTTGCACATATATCTGCGAACCTGGGACCAGATTAGAATCACTTTTCGAGATAAATTGGCAGTGCAGCTCTGCGAAAATGCGGAGGAGAGAGGAAGAGAGAGAGCAATTTTTACATTTTTTTTTGGCCAGTCCCCGTCGCCATGCCACGAAAGAGCAAAAGAGCAAGCCCCCGAAAAAATGGACAGGCTGAGGAGTGTGGGGGGACGGTCGCTTCCCATCGGGACAGGGCTAACTGGTTCCTCAACCTGTTAAAAAATTATTGGGAGAGCAGCGAGCTCCTTTCCCATTTCCTCCAAACTAACTTTTGACAAGGGAGCAACCAGCCAGAGCCAGAGCCAGCGGACACTTTTTTTATTATTGCAGTTTCTTCCAAATCGGCCGAACAATTTGAGGTCGGTGAACCGCGTGGGAAAATTGAGAATTTTTGTGGGCAATTTTTGCTCCTGTCGGGGCTTCGGGAGCGGAGCAGTGCGGAGTACAGTTCTTGACCCAGAAGGAGCAGCGCGAACAGAGCAGATAAGCTGGGGCTGAAGCGCTGAGAAGTCGCCGAGTGTGGGAAGAGAGCAGGTCGACAAGTGCGATCCGAGTGGACTGAGTAGCAGTGCGGACGCGCCTCATTCCGACACTGACTTTCCTACCTGAAGCACCCTTCCTTTTGCCCGTCTCCTACCTCTCACAGCTCACTCTGACTAAACTCGAAAAAAAGCCGCCCTGTGGCCATCGGCCTCCTCTTGGAGCCAAATATTGCTCAAATTCTCAGTTTAACCTAATTGCTCAACTAATTAAGGATGTGAGGAGATCCAAGCTACACCAGAACAGAGCTTGTCTGTGCCAACTAACTGGAAAAAGTGCTCAATTCTAAGTGAACGTGACTATGCTTTAGTGTTCGGAAAGTGCTCAGAGTGGACTCAGTTCCTGTTCATTTCGACTCGAAAAATATAAACTCGAAATAACAATTTTTTTCTCCCAGGAAGGACTCTGCTTTCCAAGTAACGCTATCAAGCTGGCCTCCTCCATGGGTAAGCATCAAGTTTTGACTTTTACAACTCAAATCGCCTCAAAAAATCCAGTTCTCGGTATCGCTTGCTCCAACCACTCTCTTTTATAGTTCGCTTCTTAGAGCTCCGACTGATAACCTCTTTTTTAGGGGAAAAAGAAATGATATAACTCTGGCTTATCCATATTTAGCCATGTCTCAGTATGCCCCACTTGTCGTAAATTCAACTCCGAACAGTGAGCACTCAGCTCTCGCAAGGTTTTTAAAGAGAAAGAGTTTTGCTGGGCGAGTCTTTTTGTGCTAGCTTATCCATATTTAGCCATGTCTCAGTATGCCCCACTTGTCGTAAATTCAACTCCGAACAGTGAGCACTCAGCTCTCGCAAGGTTTTTAAAGAGAAAGAGTTTTGCTAGGCGAGTCTTTTTGTGCTCCGTCTCAACTTGCCCCAGCCTTGCCTCAAAACTCTGTTTTCTGCGTACAACTGCACCGACCTTTTATTTTAGGGTGATGGCCCCATGAACGCATCTCAAAAAAAATTTTTGGCGTGCGTGCGTGCACTCACTTTTGCACTGGTCATGCGGTCCATGTTCTCCAGGATTGATCATGACATGCTCTTCTTTTTTTCCAAAAAAATTTTTTTTTGCGTTTAGATCCACCTCCTGTACAGATATTTTTGGCGTGCGTGCGTGCACTCACTTTTGCACTGGTCATGCGGTCCATGTTCTCCAGGATTGATCATGACATGCTCTTCTTTTTTTCAAAAAAAATTTTTGCGTTTGATCCACCTCCTGTACAGATATAAATTTTTGTTGGTATCAGCGCAGCTGATAAGGTGAGTAAGCTGTAGCTGGATGGCTGGATGGGAGTAGCAGTGCCGTTTCCAGCTCTTGTGAGAGTGGAAAAGTGGCAGCGTCCCATGATCTCGTGGACAAAATCTGTTCTCTCATGCCATCTCAGACAGAGTGAAACGTGCTTGGCCAAAATCCACCAAAAAAAGCTCTCTCCACATTTCACCTTCTTTCTTCCTATGTCCCAGTAAATCACGCTCTCGCCAAATGCTCATTCCTCATCTACTCCTCCTACGCCGACTTTTGGAAACTTTTTGCTCCTTATTTTTGGGAAGGGACTCGGAGCTCATTAAATGCCTATTTTTGTTTAACGTGGTGGATTAGGGAAAGGTGAGCTGAGAGAATTTCGCTGGAAAAAAGGAGCTCCCTCGTCTCTCCTCTCCCTCTGAGAGAGAGAGAGAGTGGGAGAGAAGGGAGAGGAGAGGAGTTCTGACCACCGTCGGCATAGAAATGATATTCGCTGGAAAACTGGGATCGATAGTGAGCCTCCTCTCCTCAGCCGGAAAAGCCTGCTGGAGTGTAGGAAAAAAAAGGAAAAAGAGTTTCCTTTTTTCTTTCTGTTTTTTGGCAGGTCGCACTCGCAGTTTGACGTATTTGACATTGATAGTGCTGGAGTATCTTTTTTTTGTTAGGGATTGCTGGAGAGAGAGAGATGAGTGGGAGATGAGATTTTTCAGGTTGAGAGAGGCGAGCAACAGGCTTTTGGTAGGAGAGTGGATAGGCTGTGCTGCTGGAAGGAAAGGTTTCCCTTGCTAGCACAGCTACAGCTGCTCCTGGACAGATATTTTTCTCTCTCACTGTCTCCAGCGCTCCCGTGGGAAATCTCGCTCAGTCGCTGAGTGACTGTCAACAAGTGCAACCTTCTGCCTTGTCCTCGTAGATTGCCACTCGCTTGCTCAGAGAAGGAGCCAGTGTCAAAGAGAAAAGCGCGAGAGGAACAGTGAAAAAAACATTCCGCTCGCTCTTTTACAATCCCTGCTCATCCGTCGAACCGGAGTGGGAGGAAGATATTTTTTGTGGGGGAGGGCTTCATGTACTGCGAGGGTGCAGTGCAGTGAAGTCGCGTTCCGTTTTGAGAGCTTGGGGCTGAAGGAGGAAATGTGGAGCGGTGGGAATGGTGCAGTGGAGTTGAGTGAGCTGATGAAGCTAAGAATTCGGAAGGATCTGGGAAGGTGGTCCCGCAAACTTCTGCTTGCTCTTGGTAAGAGGGAAAAAAGGTTATCCGTCGCGTTACGTAAAATAAAAAAAATGATTTTTTCGCTCAGCTCTTCCGAGGAGTGAGCAGAGCGAGAGAGACAGAGACGGAGCTGCGCGTGCCTGTTGCTGTGCGTGCTCCAGTTGGCTCCTCTTCTCAGTTGTTGTCATTTGCTGGACAAGTGAGAGAGCGAGAGGGACATGAGGTGTGCTCGTGACGAGCAAGTGCAAACAAATTCTCGTCTCCAGTAATGCCGCATGCTCCGGTTGAAACAAAGTTGAGCTCTTTTCTATGTCGGCGGTGAAGGTGAAAGTAAAAATGTTTTTCATGGCAAGACGGTGAAAGCAAAGGCGCTAGGGACAAACTTATTTTTAGGGGCAAACGGCATTTATTTTCCAAAAAAAAATATTTGAATTTTTTATGTTGGTAGGACTAGAAAATATTGGAAAGCACATCGTGGGGGATGCCAAGTGGGACAAGTTGTACGATGGAGGAGGGCCCGAGGAGCACTCCGCTCCACAGGATTTTGGGGACGGCGATGCGAAAATCTCTCCTGAAGTGCAGCAGCAGCCATGCGCAGGAAGGAACCGGAAGGGAAGCACTCCCACAAGGAACAGCAACTTGCACGTGGAGGAAGACGATGAAGAAGAGGAGGAGGACGAAATTGAGGAGGAGAAGGGCGAGGAAGAGCAACGCAACTCCTCTCCAGTCATGGACAGCGGAAAGGGAGTGGACGGAGGTGAGGAAGGGGAAGGAGAGGGAATGGGAAGCGTAGACAAGATTGATGATGAGAGGGCCGTTGAGGTGGATGAGGAAGAGAACACTGTCCAGAACAAAAGTGGGGATGAGGTGGAGGAGGAGCCGGAGGCTATGGACGAGGAGATGGAGCAGGCTGTCACCGAGGAGGGAGGGAATGAAGAGAGGGGCTCGATCTCATCTCCAAACTGCTCGCCACCGCAGAGTGGGATGCCAGTGGATGACGAGCCTATGGACAGTCCTGTGCCCTCCGATGGAGCGGAGAGAGAAGAGAAAGGAGGCGGAGCGCTGGTGGACAATCTATTCCAAATACTGCCCTACTGGTACTTCCTCAACAGGGCTTTTGGACTGTCAGGCGGAGAAGGCGAGGGAGCTGTTGGGAGACCTGGCACGGGAGAGGAAGCGGACCACAATGATGAGGACGCTGAGGGAGATGAGGAGGAAGGAGGGAGCAGCGAAGGAGAGGCTGAGAAGCTCACCCCAGTCCGCATCCAGACTTAACTCAATTCTCCTTCTGGAATCTCTGCGGCAGCAGCTGCACACCCAGGTTCGTATAGACACTCGCTTTTATTCTCTTATCTCTTTGGAAAGTCGCTCTAATCGGAAAAAAAATTCTGCAGGGAACACACTTGGCTCCGCCCAACGACGAGCACGTCCTCCAACAAGGACTGCAACTCTCTGAAATCCTAAGTAAAATGTCTGGGAGCGCTCTTCCGGGAAGTGGGAGCTCCGCTTCAAATCCCAGTGCTCTGTGGAGAGCAGCTCCACCAAGCCCTTCCTCTACCGCGGTTGACCCAGATGATGACCAGCCTCTGGACTTGACAAGCAGCAGGAAGCGAGAAGACACCGTCGGAAGACTGGGCTACAGGCGGGGAGAGTACAGTGGAGCTATCAGCAGTGGCGACCACAAAGACTTGCCGTCCCCTTTCCTCCTTGACGAGCAAACAAGCAAAGTGTTCCGCTCGAATCCGCGCTCCTCGAAAGGGTACACGGCTCAAGAGCTTCAGGCAGCCCTCCACGACATTCAGAGCGGGAAGCTGGGGACAAGACGGGCCGCCGTGATTTACGGGATCCCGAGGTCAACGCTGAGGAATAAAGTGTACAAACTGGGTAAGGACAGGGGAAGACTCTTTCCCAACCAGAATGGGCCCCACAACAACAACAACAATAATAATAATAACAGCCTCAACCACAACAACAATCTTCCAGTAAAGGAGCCGGCGCCTGGAATGCCACCACTCCTCGGAAAGCTGTCCTACCTTCAGGGGCTCAATGCCTCCAACTACTTACAGCATCAGCCGCGCAGATTTGCCGCGGCACTGGCGTCTGACGAGGGAGAAGAGCAGGGAAGAGCCACGTACATTCGGGAGCCTCCCACTCTCTACCCAGTCAACAATGGAGGGAGCAGTGAGGAGGGAAAGACTCCGCACGGCCCTCCAAAGCTCCTGCGAGCAAAGTCTAGTCTCAGCGAACTGATCTCGAAACATGCTCAAGCGCAGCAGCAGCAGCGTCCCCACCAGCTTCACCATCCTCACCACCATCCCTACCAGAGCGGGGGTTTGGAGGACAGTTCCCCGGGGGCAGACAATGAGCCGTTGTCCCTGCTCAGCCAGGCAGACTGGAAAAGTCATCTGCTTAGCAACCAGCACAATCAGAGGGAAGGGCAGGGCTCTGCCCAGCGTCATCACCATCACCAGCTCCACCAGCAGCAGCAGCATCAAGGAGGGGACGAGCACTCCAACTCGCTCGACCTCGCAGGAAAGAAGAGCAGGCCGAAGCGGGGCAAGTACCGGAACTATGACAGGGAGGCGCTGGTCAAGGCAGTGAGAGCTGTGCAGAACGGGGAGATGAGTGTGCACAGGGCGGGCAGCTTCTTTGGCGTGCCCCATTCCACGCTCGAGTACAAAGTGAAAGAAGTAGGTTCCATTTCTTGAAGCTTATCGATGCTTATCGGTTTCTTACAGCTCCCACTCAAACTCAACTTTTTCCCTTTCTGACAATTTCAGCGCCACTTACTCCGCCGTCCAAAAAGGAAGGAAGTGACAAGTCCGCTCTCTCAGACAAAGTCGAGCAGTCCGGAAAGCAGTTCGGATGCTCCGCCAGCCCCACGACACTTCCCCCAGTCCTCATCCTCGTCCTTCTACTCTGGGAAGACGGCTCCAAAGGGAATCTCCAGCAGCTCGGCAGCCTCTCCCTATCTCTTCCCTCTCACTTCCGATCTTCGGGAGAGTCTCAGCAGATACCTCAACTCCGACCAGCATCCGCAGGACAGACCCGACTCCCGCTCTGAAGTGGACGTCTCTCGAGAGCAGTCCGACGAAGCTGCCGCACGAGGCCAGTCCGCCAAAGAGGAAGGTTCTTTCGCCCTTGAAGGGCTTATTGGAAGTAGGCTCTCCAGCCTCTTCCAGCTTAACGACATGCTCATCCGAAGCTCCGCAGGGGGCAGCGACACTCTCGACCTTAGCAAGAAATGAGACTCTCTCACTCACTCAGCTCCAAACAAAAAATATTTTAATTTTTAAGTATTCATTCTGAAATGTAAAGTGTAAAAAAATATATTTTTTTGCTCTGCGGATAGCGCTCTGCCAGAGGTCAGGTGTCAGGGAAGAAGAAAACATATTTTTCGGGGGAAGTGTTTTTTTAAGCTTTAAGTTCCGGGATAATTATATTTTTAGTGCTAGAAAACGAGAAGAGTAAACAAAACTGAATTGACTACAAAACTGCTCGAGCTTTTTCACTCTAAAATAGTCAGAAATAAGTTATTTCATAAAAAAATGAACTCTTGTGCTCCAATGACAAAAGGACTGACCTTCTTTGGGAAACTTTTTTTTATCCTCCTCCTCCTCCTCCTCATCCTCATTCCTCCTCTCAATCAACAAAACCCCATTTTTATGTACTAATCGCTCCAGCGAGCTACACTCTCACTTGACTGTAAATAGATGCTTAGCTGAACCAATTACCAAATAAAATAAATAATTATTACGATTACTTCATAGAATTAATTAAAGCAGAAGCANACCAATTACCAAATAAAATAAATAATTATTACGATTACTTCATAGAATTAATTAAAGCAGAAGCAAACCAACTTTTATTTCCATAAACCCAGCATTCTTTTAATACTTGCAAAAAGTACATGATACTAGTAATTTAATTAAAATTAATTAAAATTAATTAGTGGATTAAACTCTTTCCACACTAGCCTAGCACCGGAGCACTAATTTTGCACAACTTTAAATCTACACAGCTTTCGGCAAGAAAAATAGTAAAAGAATAATAAAAGAATAGAAAAATGAAGTTCACAGAGCTACTAGAGGACAAACGATGGCGGCTCAACTAATAAATACCCACTTCCTTTTTACACATCCCATCTAGCTATGCAGCATACTATAACTAACTTTGGAAATTTGGAATAGTTTGAATTTTTTAGGTACAGAATAATTTTTACAAAATTTTTGAGTTCTTTCGACTCTTAAATTTGTATTGATGTTTTCTAGCTACGGAATGTACTAAAATTTATTAGAAATTTATATATTTTGGATTTGGCTGCAACTTGCTATCAAATTTGTGCAGTTTCTACAGAAGAGAAGAGAAAAATGTTTTTTTTTCTTCACGTGCTCACACTCTCTAAGTTACCCTGACTTTGGAGCCATCAATAGTCCCGGCAGATCTTTTCCCTCGCTTACCATCTCCAGAGCCGTTCCTGCCACCAGAATTTCTGCGTTTGCCCATAATCCCTCCATGATTGCGTGGGCGGAGAACCTTCCTCCAAGCAATAGCTGGCCGATAGCCTCCTCCCTGTAAGACCAACCTTCTAAGCTTGGCAGCCCGTCGAAGCCTTTCGTCCAAAGCAGTCAACCTTTTTGAGTACATCCCTTGGCATTGGATCTCAGCTTCAGGTCGGAGTTTCATCACGCCGGAAAGTACCTTAACTTCCTCATCTGGATCGTCTTCGGTCAAGTACTCGACTTTCACCTTCTCGTTCCAGGTCACTTCTCGCCACCCGCCGGAAAGGCGAGTTCTTTCAGTTTTCAATTGTGTCAGTGTGCGGGGCTGTCCCTCACCCTCTTGAACTTTCCCGAAAAATGGCTCTCCATTTGCTTTCGACTCATCCTCAGCCACGTTAACTTCCTCCATCGAATTAATCATTTTTTTAACCAGAGCGCTCTGCTTCATCAGATTCCCTTTCAAAGTTTTCATAAATTTTTAGAGTGACATTTTTGCAGATGCATGACAAGCTCAAGCTAAATCAATTTTTACTACCAGTTCTCTACTCTTAATTTGCAACTTACATTTTGAAACCACTTCGTTTCCTACTTTCCCGGATGCTTCACCCTCGAAGAAGCACTGTCCCTTCTTAGCCTGGCCCTTTTTTATTTCCCCAGTGATTTCATCAAGTGTCACTTCCATCTTGGCCTTAATCGCCTCCATTTCCCCATTCAGACCTGAGAATGAGTCAGCCAACTGGCTGCACCTTGCACACAGTGGCAGCTTGCAATCGCCATTGTCCATCCCCTCATTGTTCTTCTGTCCCTCCCCCTCATCAGTGGGAAGTACATCGTCTGGCTTTATCTTCAGAAACTGAAACATAGCTGTCAACGAGGTCAGCTCAGTTTGATTGCCAACTTGCCCCCGACAATATGCGCAGTTCACTCGAAAAGCTTCCATTTTAATTTGTAAGCTGAACTTTCCGTTTCACCTAGAGAAAAAAAGCGTCACTATTAAATATTATTTGAAGAAAGTGGACTGTCACTGCAAAATATTTGTTGTCACTTGTTCCAAAGGCTACCTCCACTTGCACACTCCACACCACTTTTTTTTGTGTAGCCAAGCCACGTCGCCAACCCCAAAAAAGTGTATTCTCGCTTGAGCTAGCTTTTTAAAATGCAATTGCTGTTCTCGCTACTTACCCCCACTTTTACGGTGTTTGTGCACCCTTTCTCCTCACTCAGCAGCTAGCCCCGCACTCCCTCCTCTTCCTCTTCTCTCCTGCTCAAGCAGGTTGGCCTCCCTCCGAAAAATAATAAGCTGGAGAATGAAGAAGCTAAAAATATATACCTATCCAGAATCCAGAATCCAGAGAGAGTGTTCTCTTCTGATGCTTCTCCTCTTGTGCCAAAATTGTGTGTGTGCTGTCGCTTGGAGAAGAGACGCGTTTTTGATTTTTGACGAAGCAGGTGGCAACAGACTCACAGCTACTCCAAGCCTTATCACAATTTATTGCAATTCCTAGCAAATTTTGGAGTGTAGAGAGTCCGTAGCGGATGCAGGAATGGATGGTGATGGTGATGCTGCTGGGAGAGGATGAGAGCGAGTAAGTAGGTACCTACTCAGAGTGCCACGAAACCGTCGCGTCTTCCAGGAATTCTGTTGGAACACGCACACGCCACCGCCACACTCTCTTCTTCTCCTTCTCTCGATCTCCACTCCAACTCACTTCCCTTTCACAATGCCTTTTTTTAAAAAGTACTACAAATATATGCTCACCTACTTTTTCACCCTTACTTTATCACTTTTTTATAAAAAAAATTTGCTGTTGTCACCTTACTAATCATTAGCTTCTTCAAACGCAGATAAGCTAGTTAAACTATGCTAAAGTCTCTTTGTACAATGCACAATTAATAATTAGCGATAATTATAAATATGTATTCAGCTAGTTTTCGCTGCTATCAAAATCCAAGCAAGCACTTTCCCTATTCCTCGTATGCCTTTTAGAATGTCTTCCTCTAAAGAAAATGGGCTCAAAGTCGGAGAGCAAACAGCATGAGCAAGGAGCTGTGGTTCGTATAAGCGGAGAGCTGTACTGCCAATCAGAGTGAACGCTTTTAATTGAGTTGCTAACGGTGGTGGTAGTAGTGCAAATTAGCAAAGTTAGATATCAGCTCTAGCAAGCATTATATGGATGTAGCAATTGTAGCAGGAGAGGAGAGAAGGCTGTGAAGAGCGTATATCTCTGAACGAGACTAGAAATGAGAGGATCTGTTCCTCCAGTCTCCACTGCTCTGACAGTAGAAGAAAAGAGCCACTAAAAATGTGCGAATGTATTTTCTGTCAATTCTGTCAATTCTGAGTTTAAATCAGTACAAAATTATTTGTGAGTGCAGACCACAAACTTACAACTCGTCCTTTGTTCACAGCTAAAAAAAAGGTGCAATTATTCGCTTTTTCCCTTCTTCCTCTGCATTCCCTCTTCCCTGTTCTTCTGCTGCATTTTAACAACTTGTAAAAAAGGCGAAAGGAGAGTATGCAACGTGCTCCTTCGCCCAACTACTACTCCCTCCTTCTTTGCAGCACACACGCACAGCTCAGCTGATTGATACAGGTGTGCTGCTCCTATCCCTGCTCTCAGATTCATCGAAAAAAAAGTACTCTCATTTCCTCCTCCACCTGACTTCAGTTGCTGGCGACATGGCTTCCCTTCGCTACTCCCTTTCTGTTCTCCGCAAGTGCTCTCGCAGACATTCCCTCCTTTCTCCGGCGGAAGGAGGAATAAAGGTCCTTCTTGAGGGTGACAAGTTTTCGGGAGGTGTTCAGTCAGTATTTGCGATAAGACGGTTTGGAAGTGGTAAGAAAACTGCGAAAGAGGGGAAGAAGGAAGGTAGTGCGGGGAGCTCTGCCACTCCAGAAATTGAGAGACTGAACAGGGAGGTGAAGCAGTATAAGAAGGACAGTTTGGCGGTGAAACTTCCCGAGCCGAATGCAAATAATTATACTTTTAGAACCCAGACTTGTGGGGAGCTCACTGTGAAGGATGTTGGCAAGTGGGTCATTCTCTGTGGATGGTTAACATTCAAAAGACTTCATGGCACGTTCTTAGTTCTGCGCGATTTGTACGGGGTCACGCAGATTTATGTTCCGAAAGAGGTAAGCAAAGAAAACTTGTAGCTAAATCGGTAGAAGGCTAACATTTTAATATTAAATTTACATTTTGAAAGTGAGCATGTTTTTATGTGTAGCTCGAAGCAGAAGTTAAGAAGGCCGAGGCTGCCCCGCTGGAATCCGTTTTGCAAGTGACTGGAAGGGTTGGCTACCGCCCCCAATCACAACGGAAGAAGGTGAGGGAGCTGCTCCATTCCACTTTTCTGCAGCACTATTCACTTTACTGAATATTCCAATTTTTGCAATTTCAGGATCAAGTTTCTGGTGACATTGAAGTTGTTGCGGAAAGTGTTAGAGTGCTCAGTCAACCAACTCAGCTTCGCCTAGCCTACAACGATCTCGACAAAGTAAGCAATTAGCAACAGCGATTTTAATTAATTGAAAGTGAGAAAATTGCAGAACATTTGGGAGTATTAACTGGCTACTTTTTAAATGTGTAGACGGAGGAGGAGCTGTGTGTTCAGTACCGCTACTTGTACTTGAGGAGTGCGAAGGTGCAAACAATTCTCCGGAACCGAGCTACATATCATCACCAACATTCGCCGCTTCATGGAGACAAATCAGTTCACAGATCTCGAGACTCCTACGCTAATACGACGAACTCCAGGGGTAAGCTTAACCGCTTAGAATTGAACGATTGACAGAGATAATGAGATAAATGGTAAAAAAAAGTACTGGTTATTTGGTGTTCGCAGGGCGCCCGGGAGTTTCCAGTGCTGACAAAATTTAAGAGCTCGTACTACGCCCTGGCCCAGTCACGGAGGCTTCCTTTGGGTCGTCGACTTTCCACTCTTTCTCAGAAATGAGCAAACTGGCCGACTTGAAGCTGCCCACCATCCTTTCACAATGCCCGCCAGCGAGAAAGAAATGTATGAGAACCCGGAAGCTGCAACAGGACTCAGCTATGATCTCGTCTACTGTGGGGCGGAAGTTGGAGGAGGTTCCATTCGTATACATGACGCCAAGCTACAAAAGTTCATTTTCAAGACACTCGAGCTTCCACTCGCTGACATTGACTTCTTGCTGGATGCATTGGAGTGCGGTTGCCCTCCTCATGGAGGTTTCGCTCTTGGTACTCAAACTGACCACTCTAAAAATATTATCAAATATTATATTAAATAGTAAAAGTGATTGAGTTCATGTCTCTCTGATTTTTTGTGCTAGGCATTGACAGATTTCTCCACAAAATCTTCGCGACAAAAAGCATTCGGGACGTGATTGCATTTCCAAAGACAAGTGAAGGGAAGGACCTGCTAAGTGGAGCCCCTACGCCACTAGATGATGAAGCCAAAAAATACTACAACTTGTAGCCATTTAATAATTTAATAATCATTTTAAAAACACTCTTTTCTACTGTCAACATTTTTAGTACGCAATTAAACTTGCCGTTTGTGATTCAGCTAGAGACAAGCGAAATAGAGCATATCTTTAAGGAACATAATTTTACCATTTTTATTTTTAAATTGCAAAATACCAATATTAAGTGGTGCTGAGGAATTCACCACCTAGCATCCACCGAGCGTCTTTTCATGAGAGAGGGAAAG
>JAHZND010001289.1:0-10472 GCA_027744115.1 Acrocyrtus sp. NNG-2020
GCTAATTAACAGTATTCCCTCGCAAACCCTCGCTATAAACTACAGTAAATCAGTAATGATGACATTGCTAGTTTCTACATGCTAATAATCATTCTTCACATAGCACAAAATGCCTTTGTTATTCATAGCGATAGTGCCTTTTTAGTGCCTTTTTAGTAACATTTTATTTTTGACTTACTTCAAAATTCAAGTGCATGCATGCATAGAAGAGTACCAGTCACAGAGCGGTAAAAAACTCGAAGAAAGTAAGTGAAAAATGAGATCTTCAAATTTACCGCGCGAGAGAAAACTGGAGCACCGTGAAGTTGTTTTTAGTCACGAGGAGGCAGGAGTATTTCTCTGCTTTTGCTTCGCTTTTCAGTTTCAGATTGAGTTTGCCCTTTCTTTTCTCTTTGTTGTCGTTGCCGGAGTTCACTGTTTTAGGAGAATGGAGAAGGTTCTCTTACTGATTGAGGAAAACCAGTGCAATTTGAATTTGTGGAGCTTTTCATCTTTTTGTTGTTTTACTGGAATTTTTCAAGGAATAATTTCATGTTCGTACTCTGAAGCGAACGATTCGGGTTTTAGGTTGAAAGCTTTTTTGGAGTTTGTTCCGAATTTTTGGCTGAAAAGTGAAACGCTTAAAAATAACCTGTTGAAAATAAAAGAAGCAAAATATTTCAAGTGTTTTTAATCTGCTTGAACCGTGGACCTGCTTTTTTGGTTTGTGAGTTATGCATACGAAATACTAAAGGACAATAACTAGAAATTTAATTTAAAATATTTAACAAATTACTAACTGCAGTTTAAAAGAGTTATCTACAAATAGTTAATTCGTAGAGTCTGAAGCTGGTGAGGTGATACTAATTTATTTATTATCTGCTTACTATACTATATTTTTAGGAATAAAATAAGTACTGAGAACCAGTCAGCCATAATGAACACCGAATCTTCTGCGCCAGCTGAAAACGTTGGATCCGCTGGAAATCAGACATCCGCTATGGGCAGCATGGCAGAGCTTCAAGATCCATCAGCACTATCAGCAGCTCCTAGTGGTATCGACGCAAGTGTTGGAGATGAGCTACGTTCTATTCAAGAGAAACTACAGGAGCAAGTGCAAGCATCACCTTCGGTATCCAGTGGAAGTGGGGATGCTGGAGCTGTCAGAAATTTCAAGGAAATGCTGGAGTCGGTCAAAAAGTTGGGCAGTACTGCTGATACGCTTCAAGATAGGATTTGTCGCCTTCACTGTAAGTGCAAACGCTCTTTTTTACATTGAATGTACCTCAACTGCACCTATATTAATTTAAAATTAGCTCGGCTAAATGGTACTATAAATAGTTTTAAATTTTTGTCTGAAGGTGGATACGCTGATCTCATCTTGAAGGGTGCTTTTTTATTCGATCCCGAGACCATCGAGCTGATGAAGTTTGAACCAGAACCTGGAGCCTTTCAAGATCCCACAGATGTCCATTTCATGAGAAAAATGGTGGATGAAAACTATGACACTTTAATGGCGCAGGTTGATGCATGGTCCCCAGCACCCGGTCATGTTGATGACAGCGCGAAATTAAACTAAGAAATCAATAAAAAGCCCAGGAGTTTGAAAGTACAAATGCTTTTTATTTTATTTTATCTTATTTTATACTAGGTATGTTAGTCAGTAATGCTGAAAGGGCTGTATGTATGTAAGTATGAACTTTATAAACCATTTTGATTGCCTAAAGTTGTGCTTTCTTTTAAGTCTAATTAAAACTTAATTCGATTAGAAATTAGTATATGCAAGTATATGTTTTTAAAAATCCAATTAAGTACTAGTAACTTTTTTTTTACAAACTCTATATGTAAACTCTAGAGATACATAGCCATATTAGGTAAATCCATATCTCATCAAATATTCCTTTCGATGTCTGTGGGCAAAAATGAAATGGCACTCTAATGGCGTCCATCCGCTATCATTTAAAGCTGATTACTTATGTGCATAATCAAGACATTTTACTTGTAGCTCATAGCTCATCACTTCCCACGGAAAATGAAAATCTTTTTAGTACATATATTATGATTAACAAGTAGTTGGACAAACCATAGAAAATAATCAAAAACCCACTAAGACGGTATACACACACCGCAGAAGAGTCTCTCTCGCGTACTCCTCTAACAATACATGTATCTAAATGATACACACACATTACAAATGTGTTTACAGAAGAAAATCGCTGTGTAAATTTGCACTTCCAATATTTGCAAAAAAGCCTGTTGAACTTAAAGGAAACATAGGTACATCCAACTATCATCTATTCTTAATACTCCACAGAACCAACTTGGATAATAGTAATAATAATGATGAGAGAGAGAGAGAAGAGCTGTGAGAAGAGTTGTACACACACAGTCGGTAACATCCAGCTTTTTCAGAGGGTATAACAACCAAAAGGAATAATAAGCTCGTTGTAAATATTTACTCGTTAAATTGGTTGATGCAGCGAGCCAAAACCTTTTCCCTAAAATGATGATGGTGACATTACCACTTTATAAGAGATTCTTCAGGTTTCCTCATATCCTTCAACAACATTTACAAAAACGGAGGATTTACCTTTTTTTGCTTTTACACGTATACCGATTTCACCGACACTCACATCAGTCGCATATCGCATAGAGAGAAAGAGAGGCAAGAGGAAGGACACCGTTCTTAGGCATATATCCTCCCTCACCATCACCATCTACCACTTCCCATGGACGGAAAAAGATCTCTTTGCTTTCATTTTATACTCTATCATCTTAACAAACATTTGCCATTGCTATTACACACCATTTAAAATACTTACGGTATGTATAAGTAAAAACTACGCTCGGTCCTTCATTCCCCGAATACAATCTCCGAAAGTCTCTCATAAAGGTACACATATAAATTATGCTCTACACAAGGAAAGTCATTCATGATGTGAAATACGAGTATAAACTAAACTCGAGTAGGCAAACGTCTACCTACCCACATTCTATTTTATTCTGTCTATATGTTATATCGTTTTGATCAGAGATTGCCACTTAAACAAATGTTTGATGAAATGACTATCTTTCCTTTTTGCCCGGTGTTTGCTTCTTGAACTGCATAAAGAACGCCGATAATATATAATATATGTATGCCTTTTGGTACTAGCAGTCAAAACGGTTTGTGACGGCTTACGATATTTATGAAGCCACTTTCATTTAACATCCTTTTTTCCTATATTGGATCCGATCCGGTATATGAGAAGCGCCGCCGTGCATTACAACAAGCAAACAAAAAAAATCTCTCTATTTCTCCATTTTTCCCCTCTTAGTTCTGAGGATGGTTCGGACGGAACGGAAGTTGAAAACGTGAGAAAGAGTAACCTTTGGGCACTTTTTTTTCACGGGATTGGGATGGGGAAGTGCTTCAGCTTCAACAGAGGAAAAAGCGGAGCCGACACATATACGATAATAGTTTACTTGAACAAGCAATCTCTGAAAGTCCTTTGAATAATTCAGGTCTCGTTACCACTACTACACTCAACCAGAGAAGGACTCGGAAAAGTCGTAGGCACTAGCCAGAGAGGAGTATATGAAATACAGATAGATTGGATTTTTTTTTCACTTCCCTTTGCGCAATTTTAGTGTATACATTTTTTTGCTATTCAGCTTCACTTCACTTTGCTTTACATTCAATCTCGTCATGATATACTTTCTCCCTCGGAATGCCTTTCAGCTATGAAAGTGAGCTTTAAAATCGGACTGTGTAACCTTCCCTTCCTCAAGTTTCAATTTATTCCGATATTAGAATGAAAATCCCGGAGATGAATGTTAGTAAGCATGTATCGCTGTTAGCGCAATCCATTTTTCCATGATTTTACGAATATGGGAAGTAGTATCGAAATTATGCTGTGGATAAAGTCTTTGTAAAGTGTACCCCGTGAATTTGTTTTATGAGCATTTTGGAAAGTTAAATCCTTATAACTCATAAATAATAGCTGTTACATATTACCACGTTTTACGCCAGTTTATTATCGCGGCGCATTTCAGTTTCTAATATGTATGCAGATGCGCCATGTGTGCAAGTAAAAATCAAGTCTATCAAGCTGAAACTGATCGAGTGCCGTGTGAACTAAATTTAATGCGAGTTCTCTTCCATATTTCCATTTTTTCCTCTTTTACTAGCAAACTGTTTTTTAATTATCAACAAATGGGAATACATGATATTACACGCTATTCCGTTTTTTAAAGCTTTCACAAGAGCCGAGATGATCTGCTACATCCAATCGGTATTAAACTCATCTCATCACGACCTGACGGTGCGGCGACGGGGACGGCAGCCTGAGTAAAGAAGTGCAACGTTCATACCAGCACGAATGAGCTGATTGATAGGATGATATTGCAACAAAGTAAGCAAAGTGAGGCCTCCACTTCCACTTCCCACACACATAAAAACAACAGGACGACGGGCGTTGGGCGTAATGCACATGCTTAAACTTGGACTGCTGTTGCTAGTCTTTCCCTATTTTCTCCCTTCCTTTTTCGATGAAGCTTTGACTGTGGAGGAGGGGGAAGCAGTATTGGAAAGAGCTAGACTGGGTGCCTGAAGACATTATTTGTAATATGTACGCAGCCACTCACCGATAAACTCCCTTTCATATTTATATAAACATTTCTTACCAGTTTTATCATCGCCATCATCATCACCATCAAGAGCAATGATGAGAGAAAAGAGTGCTGCACATCCGCCGACCAACGCTGCCATCAACATCAACTTCCACGAAATAATGTTCATTTCACCAGTTTTCTCTTATTTTTTCCCGTTTCCATCCTAAACTGCTTTTTGTTTGCTGCATTGCCCTTCCTGGTAGAAAAAGGTTTTTTTGTGTGTTGTATGCTCCATAGCTCTGTGTGTCCCTTCTGCACGGAGGTGATATGAAAAAGCGCTTCACGCTGGTCGTGTGGTTTCGTTTGACATGATGTCAGGATGAGTTTACATGGTTATCACTGATCAGGCTGGATTTATGGTAATTGTGCCACCATAAAGATATTCCACTCGTTTATTGCTCTAAGCAGTAAAACTGAAGCTGGCTGCAGGAAAATTCGATGAGAATTAGTAGGGCCACAAACCCTGGTCTGACTGACTACAGTCTCAGTATACCCGATAAAAAGTGGTAAAGAACGGAATTGAATTGATGTATGAGCATAGACGAAGTATATGGAAAGGGAGAAATGAATATTGCTCGGTTTAGGGGGAAATTGCTGATGCCAGAGGACTGTGGTTGAAAACATTTAATCGAGTAGCCACTTGAGTAGCGTAAACCCTTCAAGCAAAGCATTTTATTGAGAGAGACAAAGTGTTATATATTTACTACCCTTGTGGATGGCTAGTTGAGATCACATAAATAATATCCCATGTGTCCACTTCTCCTTTTACTTTTTAATACGATTTTTCTGATGCTCTACATCTAATACATATATTGGTTATTGAAGTGATGGAAAAGCCAGGAAATACTTGTACCATATGATCATCATGATGACAACGAGTTTTCTCACGTGGTGCAGTGAACGAACGTAAAATTGAATATGACGTATTCAATTAATTACCATTACCGAAAATTATCTGTCAGCAATCATCTCCTAAAAAGGAATAGTAATTGCATCAATAAAAAGAGAAACGAAGGGGTCATGTGGTGTCAAAATATTCGTCGCGATAATACAGACAGTAATCAATATCAAATATCAATCTTGTGACAGACTGGTAGCAACTCACAATATCGTACGTCTTTCTTTTACGAAAGAACGAGAACCACTTTTTTAAAAATAGGACAAGTACCCTCTTACCCTCTCCTAGTCCTAGAAGCAACAGTCGTAAAAAAGGAAAGAGAGTGGGATGGAGGTGTGCGGTATTCACCGACAAGGAGGACCCCCCACCTCTAAGGAACACACGTAATGTGTAATAATAAGTGCACTTAATCCGTTAGGTATTTCCTGCTACCACCAACGCAGATTTCAACAATTTTTATGTGCTACAACAGAGCTTCTCCGAGTTATCATAAATTAGATATTATGAAGTTTGGCAACGTAATTTTCTATTTTTTAAACTAGCATTTTTCCGCAAAATGTAACAGTGATTTAGGATTCGAATGCAAATGTCTGACTACTTGCAAGTCTGCAAGGCAGATCTATATTTAGTATGAAAATTTCTAAGTGCATAAAATGGTAAATCTAACGAAAGGCTTTGGAGGATATACCCTCCCAAAAAACGCTTCACTACTTTACCAACCACTTCATTCACAGTCAGTCAGGAAAAGGAGAAATATCTGTCCTGAGTGGATCCTTGACTCATTATTGCTTGGTGCTTATTCCAAATTGTATGGCATGAGTTGGAGTAGAAGACAAGTGGCTTTTGCTGAAAAACACTTGAGGTTTTTCTGCTATGTCATCTAATGGAAATGGCATCAGTTCACTTATCTCCACCTCGTTGCTTCTATTCTATCGTATTCTCATTCATCATCTTCATGTCCATAATAGCGTTCCCCGCATGCTTCAATTTATGTACCCTGAAGTTGAAGGAGTGACTTACTGTCATTGTTAAGGTGGGTGGTACGCAAGCAGGTAGCTAGGAACAAAAATAGGTAGAACATGAAGTTCATATAGGAAGACTTTAAAGTGCACTTGGAATTTACTAACTGCAAATTTAAATGCTGGCTGAAACAATTGTATAAGCAAATAATTATAATTAAAACTGTTTCACACAGCCACAAGGGAATTATTACTTTTTTGAATAGGTTCAAAATTTTCAAGAAACAAACTATTTGGATAATTGTGTTTCATCACGCCAGTCCACCTATGAACTGGGGAACGTAAAAAATGGAAAATGCGGAAATTGAAAACGGAAGCTCGTAGTTATTAGGCAGAAAATGAAATCATGAAACATTTTGAAGAATACTCGTGAGTCCGTGTCCTCTGGTCATCATCGAATTGGAGTATGAACATCAAACCAAGTTTTTATTAAGCCTTTTGTATAACCTTGACAGGTGGGGGAATAGTGAGTAGTGAGCAATCACTTTGTGTGAAAATAGATCATCGACCAGAGCATCAGTCTAGTCTGCGTAATGGTAATGAATGACATGACGCAAGCATAAAATTCGATTTCTAAACAATAACAATGCGCAATGCCAACATTCAAGCATAGGCAATCATAATAACACTGCACATGAACAAATAAAAAAAGGAGAAATTGTTCAGCAAGAAAATCATCCAGAAAGGAGCCACGTGCCCAGAGAATGAGGGCTAGAATAAATAAATAAAGAGCTCAATTGATGATGACTACATAATATTAAGGAGACATAATACAATCCATGCTGACAATGATTTTTTTGACGATGCCACTTTTCAGTATTGCATATTGCAGTAGGTTTAGCGCACAATGAAAGGGTAGTGGGTAGTTAGACAGGTAGGGTGAAAATAAGAACAGCGCGAAACAAAAAAGGGACACGAGCCTTCCAGGAAGTAAATCAAATTAAAAACTACTTTTGCTCGTGGTCTTTCCTTTTTTCAGACAATGTTGTTTGGCAGTGGGCACATTGTTATTCTTGTTTTATAAAAAAAATCGGCACGACCAATCCCACAAACGGCAGGTAATTATTTTCACGGTGTCCTGATCCTGAACGGTTTGCCGTTAAATTGTATGGGAAAGCAAAAGTTAGTAAATCCAATTTTTATTGATTATGATTAACCCTCTATCTCTCCCCTCTCTATCATTTTTATAGCTGTGTCTTAAGCTAGTTTAATATAATTATATGAGTTATAACTTATAACTGTTTTGTGAATAGGTAAGCTCAGACTCTGAAAATCCAGCGGGGTTATGAAAAGCTGGGAAGCGAGTGAGAATATGAAATTGAATGAAATGCAGCATCAATTTTGCCTCCATGTCACGTCAGATATTATTCGCCAAAGGACCCCAATTTGCATTCTAAGCCGCAACTTAAGCTCCATTTTGTCCCTCTTTTATTGTAATCCGTCGTTTTTTAAGCTGTTGTAAATCTGTGCGGCATAGCATATAGTGGGCCACACCGTACACACGCTCCAAACGCAAGGATGCTGTGATGCTGATGAACGCATAATGCTTAATATGACAAGTTCGCCATTCAAGCAGAAGTGTTCTTGCTGCTGAATGATTTCCCAGATATCTGTCACTCTTTGTTATGTGGAATTTGGAAAAGCTGAAAACAAGCAATAAACAATGGGTTCATAACGAGCCGCAAAAAAAACTAGCTCCAGTTTGACTAAACAGATGTGGCCAATCTGACGAAAACTGTCAAAGAAAACGCTCAACGGTATAATATGCCAAAACGCTATTCCATTTTATTATCAAATTTTCACAGGTTGCGCAAACAAATCTGAAAATTTCGTGATAAAAGCCGAATCAGTTTTCGCTCTCTAGTTGAAGATTTTGTTGGATTTGCACATCTTGGCGTGCATGCATAAAAAGGCAACAGTGATTCTTAGCTGTGATACACATACCTATGATGATTAATCATTGTTACAGCTACCTGCTACAGCTCCTCCACATTAAACCCTTTCCAAAATACCATACCTATTTTGCAACATTTTAAATAAATAAAAGATTTACCTAAACAAACTTTTAGGACTCCATGGGTTAGAAATAACCCGTGCACCTGACTTGACTTGAAGGACGGGGCGATGTAAGACTGCAATATGTCTCATATCACAAACTACTGAAGTGTACCCCACACACCACATAAAGTTTAATCATGGCATATACTTAAAATCTTAAAAATCCGAATTAAACAGACAGCACCCATAACATGACTGATATTATTACATCCTTTCCCTCATAAAAAATCATTTTAGACCGAACAGCCTTTCATTCCTATACGCACTTGCTATACGAATAGGGCCTTTATGCTGACAAAACTATAACGCTTTACAAATTCTACTTCCTGGAATATACACTTACAATATTATATAGTACGATAAAATAAAGTTACTTGCTATATGTATGTACAGTTTTCAGCGGAACAAAGTTATGGGAAGGCACAAGAGCGATTCAAACTCTTGATAAGAAAAGGGGGAAGCCAACCAGCTTCTTTTGAATTTAGACAAAGTTTTCTCTTGGAGAACAGAAAGATCGTTATCTCTTTCGCTTGTACGTGTAGAAGCTTTAGATAAAATAAAGTTACTTGCTATATGTATGTACAGTTTTCAGCGGAACAAAGTTATGGGAAGGCACAAGAGCGATTCAAACTCTTGATAAGAAAAGAGGGAAGCCAACCAGCTTCTTTTGAATTTAGACAAAGTTTTCTTTTGGAGAACAGAAAGATCGTTATCTCTTTCGCTTGTACGTGTAGAAGCTTTTTAGTTTTAGCTTTTACTAAGCGAGTTTTCCCTGAAAATGAAGTTACAAGGCGGAGGCCGCCATGGCTAAAAATGGCAGTCAGCAAGCATTTGAAAAGGGTAAGTTTAATTTTATTGTTTCATTCGTGAAAGTGCCTCTATATAAAAAATTTTTGTCAAGCGCTTTTAGTCGTTTCAGTCATCTAATAATATACAAAATAGCAAAATATCTTCATATCACAACGGCACCGTACTAACTATAAACTGTTGCAAGACATTCAGACTAAGCTTACATATTTATAGTGCGAATAAAGTTTATAGTAAATGGGTAGGATATGCATGATGGGTGAGTGTTTAGTACATATCTTACATTTCACTCTACTTTAAGTTACCTTGTTACCTTCTTGCACGACTCACCAGCTTCAGAGATTCTGTTTTTTATTAAACTGAAAATTCCCCAGTGAGCCCAACCCACTCGAAATTGATGGAGAAGGACGATAAAACCCGTTCAATATGGAATTCCATCCTTTCATACTTTTTTTTTCTATTGCAAGCATGAAAATTCCCAGTATCGCGCAGGATCCTATTCCTATACTAGCTTTGGCTGTATCGCTTTATCAAAAAAAAGTAAAGTTTATAATGTCTTTTATTATGTTCCAGGCAAAAGGAATTTTTCTTCTCTCAAGTAATTCTATCTCAGAAAAAAATGTAGCTAGGAAGGAAAGCACTTAATGTAATTCACCTGCACTAATCGAATTTGGTAAGTGGACTTGGAAGTTGGAGACTGTTAGGAAGAAAGTCTAGCAAAACTGAGACTAAATTAAGAATGTAGGTAGCAACTAGCAAGTAGGAGGACAAAGTCCATTTTGCTGGCTGAAACTTGCCTATCAATGTTCCAGGCAGAATTTCCAGTGTGGAAGTAGCAGGAGTTAAGAATCTCCTTCTACCCTACTTTAACCAGCAGCACCCAGAAAACTCTTACAAAATAACTTCCACCGAAAAAGACTCCCAGACTCTATCAAAAGTAGTGGTCGGCGCAGGCCAGGCAGGTAGGCAATTTCCCAGGTCAGGTCAGGTCTATCGCTACGCAGGCAGGTTCAGGTCAGGTCTATTCTGTCTCAGGTCAGGTCCGCCTACTCTCAGGC
>JAHZND010001290.1:0-12334 GCA_027744115.1 Acrocyrtus sp. NNG-2020
ATCCATCCTCATACAATATCAAAAAGATGGAAACGATCACTAAACCTACTTTCTGAATACCTAAGCGCTATTTTACTGAATGCAGCAGTGCAACCTGGCACACTGATGATATTTCTTCGAAACTTGAGAACATATTCGGGAGGCCTAAAATTGGATATATTTTGCTAAAGACATGTCATTTTCTAGTAAAAATAGTCGTATTTGTGATCAAGTATTCGCCTCAGACCACCGTTGTTATCACATCACACTCCGCACTCCTTCACGGTGAGATTAAGGGTACTGGTGATATTCGGAAAGAGCGATGTAGAATCGATTTCTGCACTCTTCCCAGCTTTCACTTCGATTTCATTGCCATTAATGCCATTACTATACGCAATGACATTTCCAACTTGAATGGTATTCATCCCCCCTCCATTCTCTTCCATGTATGGGATGGAGCCATCATCCAAGAATTCAGCTTCGGGGCTTTTAGCTGCCACCTAAGCAATTAAACAAAAATTACATATACATAAGCTGGGTACTTTTCTAGTTACATTTTTGCTTTTTATATAAGGATTCAGAGGATTCTTCTGGAATGGCTTTACCTGCAAAAGTTCTTCCTGGTGTTCTGTAAAGAAAACGCTGGTCTTTGTTGGAATGGTGTCTTCAATCCTGTCGAAAATCACCCCATCCATTCCTAAATCTTTGAGATACTTTATGGTAGCTGCACTGTTGTTGTCGTCTCCCCAGCAAAACGCAATCAAGTCATGGCTTTTTATTTGTTGAACCTGTGAAGGGTCCCTCAAAATGTCCTCAGTGTGGACGTTCAGACCCTATAACATCAGTTTTCATTAGAAGTATGCTATAACCAAGCACATACCTATACACTGTAATCATCAATTCTATGTATAGTCCACTTACCAAAATCCCAGCAAAACGTGCATAATTAATGGCAATCGGAATATTCTGCGTACGTGGGTCATTATACTCTGGGTATTTCTGAGTTACACCCTGAGTTAGGAACAAGACTGGATACTTGTTCTGCTTCAGCCTTATCCTATATATGAAGTAAAATGAATATTAGGATCAAATTATTTAAAAAATATTCACACATGCACATCCATTTAAATTATTGGTGTCCTTGGCAGGCATTGCCATTAAGGCCAATTCCAATGTAGGAAAAGGGTCGTGGTCATCTCCGTGACCGCCATCTTCCTCATGAGGCTCCTCTTCTTCGTGAAATACCTGTGCAGTAGCATATGTGACGCATACATTAATTAAAACAATTTTTATAATTAATAATTGCAGAACTTCCAACGCAAAAAAAATTGAATTAAATAAAAAAACTGGTCTAATTTTCCAACAAAGGGGCAAGAATGTAGCTTTCATTTCTACATTATAAAATCAAAATGAACGAAAGGACTAAATCAACGCAATTAAACCTTTTTTTTCAAAACAAATATTGATAATTTTATTCAGTGCAAAAGCATCCTGAATTGATTAGAGACATTGTTTCTTAATCAGTGACAGATGAAAACGGAACACAGGGGCGTGGGTGTTGAGCCACATTGATTAAGCGAAATATCCTTGACATGCAAATATCTAATAAATTAATCGCATAATATCTTTGTCTGTGCATATAAAGATAATACGATAATATCATGTAATCTAAAGGTTTACGGTTATGCAATGCACATTCCTTTTACAGCGATTTTAGGTTATGGCATTTTAAGCACCTCTATGCATTTTAGTCAAACATCAAACAATTGCAAGGTTTGTCAATTCGTTCCATTAACCAGTTCCATCCAGTAATAATTGTATTTTGTGCGGATTCACTTCACCCAATTCTTATAATGAATGAACGAGCGAACCACACAAAATTTGATAACGGTTTTAGCCAATCAATTAGCGTAAAATATCAAAATAATCTTTGCAGTGAGTATGATTAGCATATGAAGTGTGATTTTTTAAAAAGTTTTCATGTCCATTAGTAATAGTAAGTTGTGGTTATTGTTAGACATACAAAACCGGATTGCTCCAAATTTCAAACGTTTGCATATCAACTCTGGGATTTCTGGCAAACCAGAAAAGAGCAAACAAAAAGCGAGAAGGTAAAATGCATTATCTCAAGTACTTTCAGAGCCGTTGTTGTGTCTGGAGAACAAACCTTTCTCGCCGCACTATTCTTTTTAGGACTACGACATGATCGCAAATCAAAGTTTGTCCAATCTACCAAATGCACCTATGTAGAGCAGCTCAACGGAGAAGAGTGAAAGTTGATGGGGAAAGAGAAAACAAAAATTACAATTCATCAATATTCAATAGCTCATCAACCGTCCATCTTTTCAACAATTCATATCATACTACAATACATATACGCTATAATCATTTAGATGATACTCTTGATAAGTGCATACCTATCAGAACTAAATAAATAATAACAAAACGAAATGAACTGTTTTCTTTCCTAGTTCTAATAAAATAAAAAATAGCTTTACTGTCAAATAATATTTACATGAGTCATCAACTCAACGGGAATAAATGCATAAATAAGAGGCAGCTACGTTTTAAGACGATCGATTGAGAAAACGACAAAACAAGTTGATGTTGTGCAGTGAAATACTAGAGTACACGAGAAGGTGGTTAAAATAATGATAATGGAATGCATTAGTGCGAGCCATTCACATCGCGCATCATATATGTTTACAGCAGCAACCCCACGAGAGTTTATTTATAGCGTATCTCATTAAGCCGCATGTTAATGCCTATCAGATCAAAGTGCGATGCGATCCTTGTCAGTCTGAATAGTTTTTTTATGCAGACATTTTTCCTGCTAAATTGTTATTTGAGCTGTTACCTTGAGTTCGTGGAGTTGGTTGAGGGTCAAGTCCTTGACGGGAATTTTAAGAGTGGTTAGCTCCCCGCCTTTCTTCGCCTTTTGGTGAAGACCAATGTTGACATGAAAGTCATGAAAGAGTACTGGAACCAAATCTTTTGAGAGTTGCACATCAAACTCGACAAAGTCCGCACCGTGCTCAGTTGCCTTTTGAAGGGAGGCGATGGTATTTTCACGAATGTTTGCACACCTGCGTAATTTCCATTTTACAGAGATAATATTGAAGGTGAAAGGGGAATAACTTTGCCTTTTCAATTTAAAAATAAAACTTTTTATGGGAAAACGTACTGCTTTAGATGCTTATTAGAGTTTCCAGCACCCCGATGCCCAATGTCAAGTCCTTTCCACTGGTTCTTCCAGTGTCTGCTGTAGCTCACTTTCATATCGCAGGGGGAATTACTCAATGGTTTTACCACAAGATACTCAACTATGTAGCAGAAAAGGTTAAAAAAGGTCAAACATCTGCTATAAAACCGTTTTCATTACCAAATAGGAACATGCTACATTACTCCATGACTAGACGCGCTTCGCTTCGTACTTTTTAGCCCGTTAATCTTTTGTTGCGTCATTACGAATTGCATAATTTGTTATTAAGCGCTTTTATAAAAACCATATATATCGTGACCAAACAGAGATTAGAAAAACATTAGGCAATGCCAAAATAGAAAAGTGTCATATCCTAAAGCTTACGCGTAATTTGCCCCAAAGGTTCCTGCCTAACGCTAGTTATAGGGGCAGTCACGTAACCCACGGATTCCTTAATATTGCTCGGCAATATGTGGCAGAAGCCAATGTGTTGAGGAATATCCTCGTTGTTATCCAAGTAAAAGTCCATCATGTATGCCTGGAGAATCAAAGGAATAATGAAAAGGCACTTTTCTCAGTTTTAATTTTTCGTTCTCATTATCTCAATCAAGTTGCATCGTATATCGCATCTTCACATCCCATAAAAACTCTGTGTCAGTTCTCTCTAATTCATCCGTATCAACCCGTTATCGCTTAACTTATCAACTAGGTTTCGGCAAAATGTCAATAGCCATAAAAGGCATATAAACAAACACATATCTGAGTTGAGTCGAGAAGGCGTAGCTTGATTAGTTTTTGTGATGAGTTGACTTTTTCATTGATTATTTACATCAGCCCGTATATTTCATCATTTTTTGTTTGCCTTGTCTGGACACTTTCATAAAATCAAAAAAATTTAACAGAAGTACTCAAGGAGAAATA
The DNA here is from genome assembly GCA_027744115.1 of Acrocyrtus sp. NNG-2020. Lineage (NCBI taxonomy): Eukaryota > Metazoa > Arthropoda > Collembola > Entomobryomorpha > Entomobryidae > Acrocyrtus > Acrocyrtus sp. NNG-2020. Next base: position 4,103 of record JAHZND010001290.1, read on the forward strand.
TTAAAATTTGTTCCGGCTTGAATGCATTTTAGCTTTTTCGATATGCCCTGATTAAATTTTAAATTAGCAGCACTCCTTAATTTTGTAAAACCATAAAAGTTTATTAGCTAAACAAACATACATGTCCATTTCTGATATTGAGTTCATTTCATAGGCGATTTTGATAATTAATTTTTTGTAAATGCTAACTTTTTAATCAGAATATGCAATTGGTGATTGGGGTAAAAATAGCTTACCACAGTGTGTGGCTGAATGACCTGGGCTTGAAAAATCATAATCTCTCCGTCTGTGTATCTCCTGCCAAACTGTTGCTGAAGTGAGAGCTGATACTCCTCCTCATTCAACACGGCCACCTCCACAACTGGCCATCCAGGAATAGGCTCTTCACAAGCTGACGATGAATCCTGCACCATTATTGATAAAAGTAATTATTACCATTTTCAATTTTTTTTACCATTGCCATTAGAATTGGACAGCAGTGACCCACGAGGGGAACCTCTCTTCTGACCTGATAGTCCATTCCATCGGCAAATTCAGAGATGGAGTTTTGACGGGCCAGATTCACTGACACCATTCGAAGACGGATCTAAGCATTGTCGTTGCAATTCAAAAGTCCGTGAATTGGATTTATAGTTGCCATCATCAAATTATTCATGTTCATAAAAATTCATTGTCAGTGTAGTAGTGTTGATTGTAGTTGTTAGATGTAAAATTGGCTAAAATTTAATGAAATGGAAATAACAATTAAGTGTTGCACGAGAACTTACGGGTGAGTTCTTATAGCGTTTTCTCCAAAACTGTACGGGGTTGTTGGAAACCTTAAACTGGATGCATGTCTCAGCAGTAACCCATCCATGTTCGATGACCTCCACGTTTCCATCGTATACGCCGAAAACATCAATGGAGCCGTCATCATGGCACGTTTCTGCGTAGATCATTGAATGTCATGATCCACTCAATTCTTTTTACACGCACGAGTTTTTCATCATCGACACTCATTTTTTTATACTCAAAAGCATAATATTCAACGTTGCCTCGTGCGTTTATTTTCGTGCTTTTTTATGGAGAAGTTTAGGTTAGCACCGTTAAATTGCAGTTGTCTTATCATTCTCGGTTGGATGTTTGTTTCCCATCTGCGGACCACACTCACATTGCCCTTTTCTCCAAAGGTGTCCGATAGGTTGAGGTGGTGCGCCAAGAAGCATGCAGACAAAGTATCGAAATTTTATATCCTTGCCCACGGGCAGCGCAACCTGGCCATGCCAAACTTCAGGGTTGTCGGCACTTTCGTACCTGACGAAAATACAACAGAACCATATAAATTAATTTACAGTGATAACCTGTTATGCGTAGCTTGAAACTTTGAAAGGAAGTAAGCAATCAAAAATGCCTCGAATGAATGAAGAGCCATTTTTTATATCCTACTTTTAATAAAAAGTCGCAAATACTTGTCTTGGTCTCCTTGAAAGGTCAATGAATGGCTGATTGCTGGGTATTGGACAAACCAAGTATAAAACATGTATGCTTGTATGCACAGTGCACAGGTCTAATAGTGGTAAGCTGGACTGAATCAATTACAATGAATCACAAGTAGGAGCGCTTGATAAGATATGCAACAGTGTATGAAAACATGCATTATTCAAACTCAAACTTGTACATCCGTAATAAATAGTGACAGCCCATTCTCCATACAATGCTAATCGTATCATCGTAAGTACATTTTGCTGAAGCGATAGAAATTAAAACTTTGAATCAGCAGGTTTTTGTCGACATAATAAATACTATACTACTATAGTAAATACAGCTCAAGTTGGAAAAAGTAAAGGACAAAAGCCATTAAATGTTAAACGTTGTGACTTTGTTGTTGCTTGCTTTGAGATCATGCTCATGTTGACAAATATGACCAATCAAATTTTGTATAAAAAGGAAACAAAGGTCTGTATAGGTAGGTAAGTACAAAAATATACCTATCCACGCCTTTAATTATTACCTAAGTCAAGTCACACGAGTCACACGTATGCATTGGTAAATCACTCGTTGCAATGATGCATTTATTGCGAAGAGAATAATGTTACGCAAAAATTCATTTTTTGCATACAGCAATTACAGCATACGCGAATAAGAAAGCATATTCTTAATTAAGCAAAAACTGTGGCAATTTTTTTGCTAATGGGCGTTTTTTCAGGCCGATGAACTTACTCTGCTTTTCTTTGAAGGGGAAAGGCTCCATCATGTTTCCAACTTCCAAGCTGGGGACAATTTCCAACAACGCAAACAGTTTCTCCGGGGTTGGTAGCACAGCTTACCCGGAAAGCCACTTCTCTTTGTTTTCGAATGTGCGACTGAGTCATTTTTTAATCTGAAATAAATATAAAATCACTGGTTAATAAAAATAAATTTTGCAGTTACGTTTTTTAANGGAAAGCCACTTCTCTTTGTTTTCGAATGTGCGACTGAGTCATTTTTTAATCTGAAATAAATATAAAATCACTGGTTAATAAAAATAAATTTTGCAGTTACGTTTTTTAAACATTCCAGTGGAAAATCGGGCACAGTGCAATAAAATGACCTGATGCTATTATCCTATAGCTGACGTAAAATTAAATTTAGTTTGACCACAACAGGACATCACTAAATTACGCTTAAGTGTGTGAGTGATTCAATGACATGAAACGTTTCTAGCACATTTTCACTTTCAATTCTCCTCAAAAATAATTTCCAAGAATAATGGTGGAGCACATAAAAATACTCTGTTTTCATTCAATTGTGCAGATAGACAAAAAAATCTCCGATCACGCACCGGCACCGCAAAACATGTTTGCGTAGCATATGAAGTATTTATCTATTAAAATATTGCTAAGCTGTGAAATAGCAATTTGGTTCACGTCATTTTGACATCAACGCAACGCAAACACTGTTTTAATGGATGTATTAATAGGTACCTAACTTTTTTCTGGATGACACCCCACTGTAAAATAGCAATTTGGTTCACGTCATTTTGACATCAACGCAACGCAAACACTGTTTTAATGGATGTATTAATAGGTACCTAACTTTTTTCTGGATGACACCCCACACGCTTAAAAATATGCATAAGAACACTTTAGAGTTTCCTTTTTGGAAAAATATGTCTGACTAGCTCAAAAGCCCCACTAGAAGTGATAATCCTCTGAGTGCAAAATAATAATTGCTAGTGAAAAGTCACTTTAAGTTGAAAGACACTTTAATAAAGTGAGTTTATTAGTCTGAAGTCCGCACCCGCTGACTCATTCCAAAAAGCTTACAAAAGTAATAAAAAATTTGTGGAGACTTTTGCTCTTTTCGATTCTATGACTTGACTGTTCACTCTTTGTCCGGATGTGCAAAAATCACATCAAGGTTATTATTTAAAGAAAGAGACTAAGAAAATATTCCATAAATGATTTTTTTCAAGAGTGCGTTATACAGAATTGACGTTATCGTGCTATCATATGCATTTTTGTGTAGAAAATAATGAATTATGTTCAACATGACAGAAAATTTATACAAAATATTTACATTTAAAGAGGGGCTATCTGAAGTCACTTCCAGATTTCCAAGTGGATTTGGATCTTCCTCAGTTGACTGGCATCATTTTATTACTTTTTTATCACAAATTTGAACCCTTTCGACAAAATTCTAATATTTTATCAAATTTCTTTTATCATATACTATTTTAATTGCACAAATTAGGTACTTCTTGTAGGTAAAATCTCGATCTCGAGGAACATAACTAGGGTCACGCCTACCACAGTTTTTATTATCACTGGCCGCAAAAAAGTGAAAACTGGGAGCAGTTTTTTTTAAATGGAAGATAGGTGAAATATTTTTGACGTTACATAAATTATTATGATTATTTTTTAATCAAGCTACGTTTCAGATTTCATTTTAACGCTGGATTTCATGTGATCACTATGAATCTTCCTCATTGACAGGCAGATGTAGTATACAAATAGTAGCAAGTAAATTGCTAAACAAATTATCATCACAGTCTTGTAAACTTGTGAGTTCGCATGACTTGTGGCTGTCATTGGCGTCATGATGCATGAAATATTTATTTGAAGAGATGGCTAACTAGTCAAAAGAGAGAGAAGAAATTACGTCGACATTTTTGTTGATTTAGATGGTGTATTTTCCAGTTTCGGTCAATCACTGCGCGTGTACAAAAGTTTGTTAACAACAAGACATTTCAAAGTTCAACTTCTAAAAACGGAGTTTAACAAATTCGCTCACGTAATCTGACAATAATCTTACAAACTTTGAATTCATTTAGGTACATTAATTCGTACAGTAGAAATGCACTAGTTATTCCACCACACGTGCCGAAAATAACTTTTGAAAAGCGACAGATGCAATTGACTGCAGTTTTTGCACGTTTCGCTATTTGAGTTGAAGTGGAGGAATGAAAAAACTAGTTGCAAATTGGAGTTTTGCCTTTGCCAAAGACGAAAGGTCGATATTCTCGAAAGAAGCACCAAAGCTCAAGTAGCACTTAATTATTATACTGTAATAGGAAATGCAATATTCCCATGTGCATTTATTTGACCATATTGTATAATCTTCTGCAATTTTTGCACACTCAACGCAACACTTTCTGAACTATGGACGAGTTCTTGAAAGTTCTCTTGGAAATATATCGGAATAGAACTTTCCATTTAAGAAAAATTTTATGCTCCGACGACTTATTGCGAATGCATTGGTTGGATTGAACCTTTCTTTTAATCCCTAAATTCCCTGCTTATTTCCTGGCATTCCCACTTTTTAAATTTAGCTTGTCGTTGTCGTTGCGTGATCTACACAGTTCAAATCCTCGAACACTCGGAAAAACGTCTTGAGAGCTTTCTTGGCTAATTTCATCATTTTCAATATTTTCATCATGCAATGTTTGGCTTCCGCCACTTTGCAAAATTCAACGTGGTGTGGTATGACCGTGAGCGGTTGGATCGATAGACTTGCTGACGCAGCATACAAGTTGGAAAAGACAGAACAAAGACATATGTCTTTCCCTACAATTGTGCTTATTTGTTATTACGTAAGCTTATGGGATGCAGATTTAGGTGCCTAAATGAATTCATGCTGCATGAAATGAAAAAGGGGATGTTCCCCTTTTAGGATAGGTATTGTGCGTTTAAAAAAAATTGGTTCTCCTATATAGTTCTTAAATTCACCGGTGTGGGTTGCTTATCAAATTAAATTAGTGCAGTGAAATTGCATAGTACTGTAGCGCCAGAAGTCAGTGCTGAAAATAGCCGAGACAATGTAATATGTTAACCAAGACGGTAATCTGATTCATGTTACTCTTCACCCCTGAACCACTGCCAGACAAGCTTTCTCATGTTCTATGGGACTTGTTGTCATATGTACGTGAGATTCAATGCTCTCATGGCAAGCTAAAGATGACTCAAAAACTTGGGATTTGGGATTCACAAAGATGCCAAAAAGGATGCGCTTCCAATTTGAACTAGTTTCAATAATGGTATTGCACGAAATTGCGATGAGTGTAATATGTATTTTTATATAGTGTAAGTTTTCCCATACCTATCCTATGTGATACGGGATTGTGCAAAGTTTTAACCTTGCGCGTTTTGGAAGTGCAATATGCATAGTTCAGAGGCCTAATTTTTTATAAGATATTTATCCTCTCTCTGCCTCGTGTTTCCCATTAGCGAAAATGGGACGGAATTTACAGCGCAAATCATGTTTTATTTCTCAATAACGTTTTTCCTGTATAAAGGCATATTTTAGCTATACAAATTCCTTGTATTGGGCAATATAAATGTAGTTTCATTCCAATTTTGTAATTAGGCAAGTAAGCAAGATGAATGAGATAATGATATGATGAAGCCCCGCAATAGCATAAATTTAAAACAACCAGTTCCAGTAATTTTATGCAGTTCCAAAGGAAGTTATAATGTAGCAATTACTAACAGTCAATGGAAATTAGTAAACTATGATTAATGTCTGAAAATTATCCAGTCATTACTGCTTATGTTGCAGGGAAGAACTGACGATTGACGCATATTGACATTACTATTTCGCGCATTTATTTGTATGAGACATTAGTGTAGGGTTCCGCTTCGGCTGCACCTTTTGTAAAAAATGCTACAAGTCAAGCGTCCTACTAACAAGCAAGTAATTATACAGACAAATTCGAACACTGAACACATATGTCCATGTCTCAAGAATAGTAATGAAAATCCAGTTTAAAGCGGAATAGTCGTAGTCTTGTAATGCCACCGTGCTTGTATTCCCAAGTCGTAAAACTTATTATGACCGTCTGCAACAATTTTTACTTAAGAAGAAAGAGTATTTGCACTTGCACAATATGAATAAAAGATGCGCTGCTTCTTTCATTTTATCAGACAAAGTAGGCGGATCGGCTGGGCGGATGGAAAGTTGATAAGCATTCTTACTAAAAAATTGCGCTTCCACTTCCGACTCCATAAAAAAGTTAAGTGGGGTCATTTTTGCCATTTATTGTTTACATGTATGAAAATGAAGGCTATGGCTAACGTTTACCTAGTTAGGTTAGTTGTATCATTATTAATCATGATTAAAACCAGTGATTATGAGTCCTTGAGACGGGCTATCATCATTAGCAATTAATTTGTAAGTGAAGTGGTGCTACCACCTGTAATTCAGGCGAAGTTGCTGGACCACAATATAAACATGACCTTGTAGTCCAGATGGAATAAAATTCTCAAGTAGCCCCGAAATATTTAATTATAGCATAATTGTTGATATTTGCGCACCTACGTATCGTATGTGTTAGTAGATGATATTTAACATTTCCTTTAAAATATTTATTGAGACCTGTCTTTTATTCGACAGCAGCACTTAGGTATTATTCTCTTTAAGTAGTAAAAACAGTTTTAGTCTTAACGTTAATTTAATGACGTTATTTAGTCAGGCACTCTTTTAAGTTCCTAGAATAGAGCATTTTTCAATTTTCAATTCACCTAATGCACAATTTCTAACTACGACACAGTGACATATTACCTAATAGATATGCTATCGTGTTCGATTGAACTCGACATGCCATAAATTCCGAATTCCATAAAAAGGGACCTCTAGGAATTTTCCAGCATGATACTCTAACATGTGCTTGTAGAATGAGGTATGTTTACATGGAATAAAAAAATTATGTGGGCTAATAATAGCTTTCACCTTGCTAGCCAAAGACCAATTCACCAATTATTCACCTGATATGATAGATACATAAATAAATGATGCACCACATCGCCCCTATAAGCGCTAAATAGACAAGTAGTTAATTATATACTTTCACCTTGCTAACCAAAGACCAATTCACCAATTATTCACCTGATATGATAGATACATAAATAAATGATGCACCACATCGCCCCTATAAGCGCTAAATAGACAAGTAGTTAATTATATTAATTATAAATTTGCTTTCTTACCTTTATCTCCTTCCCAATTTCAAAATTGATTCTTCTCAATAATTCTACAACTTTCTTACTTCCGGTTAGCTGATAACAGCAAATTATGACTGTATTTATTTCTAATGCAATTCAAGGCTCTCCTCTAGCTATCCTAACTTAGAAATGGATTGGATTTTTACTACTTTCTCACTTCCATTTTTTGCAAAGTGAAAATGGTTTTACTGCCTGTATTTTCACAGCAATTTTTATAAAACGAAGTTGACTGCTCGGCAGAGAAAATAGTTGACAGAAAAATGTCTTCTCCGCTCTTTTCGAGTAGTGCTCACACTTTTTTCTTCAGACCTTCACAAAATGGTATCTCCGAAGTATTATTTAAGATATGTACCTACATAGTATAGGCCACTTCGAGGAAAGAGAGCATAAAGCTCGTCCCTTTTCCTAAAAATATATCTTTTCTAATAACTCCAAAGAAATGAATCTTCAATATCTGACTGCATATAAGCTATAATCTTCTTCACTTTTCTCTGTCCACGTCAAAACTTGGGTTCTCCTAAGACTGAAGACCAGCAAGTCTCGTTTTCCCGTGTTGACTGGTTGCTTGTGGTATTGCTACTGTTGGCTTATTTGGCTTTTCCTTTGGCGTGGCATGGCGTGGCAATGGATTGCTGATTAGAAAAGCGAGCAAAATAAAACTGAACCCCAATGGAGTACTATACTACATAGTGCATACTCTGATCGTGGAATAAACAATGCGGCGAGAGTACACGAATAAGACGACCCAGAGGTTACTGCCGCCTATGATGAAAGC
>JAHZND010001291.1:0-12299 GCA_027744115.1 Acrocyrtus sp. NNG-2020
TATAAATTACATATAATACATAAATTACTAAATATACAACTTTTAAATATCCTCACCTTAGATAAGCTTCTAATCCCTGAACTAAAAGTGTAAACTTCTTTCCTCCATGTTTAGTTTGAATATTCCTTACCCATTCCGTTAAAGTTAAGCAATATGAGTTATGAGAATCGCTTGCTACATTCTCAAACTGTTGAACCTCCTTTTGCAAAATATCCAAATACTTTTCGATGGGGAAAATTATAATGACATTCTCATCCATCTCTTTGATTACCTTTTCATGAACCTGGAAGATAAAGATTCAAAAAATTTGATTAGGTCTTACTACTTTTACTACTGAACTTGCAAAGAGTAGAGATACGTGAAAATTGTTAAATTAAACCACAGTTGCTCAAAAATCTGAATAAATACGTGAGCAACCAATAAAATACAAATACAAACCTGCATATCTTTCTCCACAACTTTGTACGGCACATTGTGCTCAAAAAGCACAGATTCGGAAATCACAGGAGTCATAACACTTTGAAATCGAATTTCCATTTCAATTAGTTTTGCAGCCAATTGGTCAGACAAAATGGTTTCGGATATATATAACATTATCATCTGTAAATCATGAAAAAGAAAAATCGATTCAGAGTGTCAGAGCTATAATTCTCTACGTACTACAGGTTATAAACCAAAAGGTTCCTTCCTGTCCATGAAAATATACGCGAAACCCTACCTTTCGGGCATCTGTAGTTTTAGTTTTAACTTTAACAGGCGAGGACAAAAGCTGATGATTGGATAAAGTTGTTTTCTTTACAGGAGAAATATTATTTTCTTTCCCTTTCCCTTTCTTTGATCCCGCTGCATCCGAAGTTTTTCGCTTTGATTTTTTATTAAGCCTGGTAATTTCTTCCTCATCAAGACAAGGGGTAGAGCTTACGGGTTTGGACTTGCTATTGCCTTTTTCCGTATTCGTCTTTGAATTCACTGATGTACTAGAATTTGATGTATATGCTCCACTGGAGTAACTAGAACTTTGGGAAGTTTTATTACCGCCCGCTTGCGCTTGCTCTAAATAATCAGCCAGTGACGAATAGCCCACCCCTTGAAAAAAGTCATCAAATTCCTGGGAACCTTTGTCTTTAAAACAGTTCTTCTTTGGACTTTTTGCTTTAGTAGCCTTGGAATTCCAATGATCAGAACCCGAATCCGAACTGTTACTACCTCGTCCAACCCCAAAGTTTTCATCAGTTCTTACTCCTAATCCCATTCCCACTTCGAGGTTATGGTCAGAGTTTACGAAATCCATCTGGATTCGACTATCCTTAGGTGATTCGGGAGGTGAAATACTCAACAAAGACTCTACGTCTTCGTCGTCCGTTGAACGTACAGAAAAATCACTATCCCCTTGAGTACTTTTTCCGGCTTTTCTAGTACTCTTTCCGTTTTTTTCAGATGTCAGATTTTTACTGTCTTTCTTTAAGTCTGTACTTCTATTCCTGTGATATTGTGAAGTCGCATCAGTCACTTTTTCGTTCGTCTCATATGTGGAAACAAAAGGACTTTGGTCGAGCAGTTCTTCAATTTCATCCCAGACGTTTGTCCTTTGTTGTGAACCTATTCCATTGGACTGGGACACTTCCTCCAAAATCTCAATATCGGAGTCACTCATAGTTTAGGAGTATTTTTTATACAGCAGCAGACAACAACCGCCATTCATCACAAATTAGCAACTCCAAACCACTATGACAAACTGTAATCAAATCAAAAATATTTAAAATTATTAGGTATGTTAAATAAATGCCGTTTAAAAGCATGTCACTTCGCTCCCGCATTGCGAGATTCAATGTCAGCACCTATACCAATGTCCCGTGTCGTCGCGTAGAACTCTTATTGTTTACGATAATAACTTTCAAAACTGTAATAACAAACTTACAGAGATTCTGATTTGGCAACATTGTCAGGCTGTAGGAGTCATTTAGTAAATTACATTTAATAACTGTTAGTGGGCAGTCACTTGAAACTATAACTAGCGATAGCTTACTTGCTTTATTTTTACTTCGTAAAATACTTACATATTGAACACATAATTCTGACTATAAATAAAGTATGAACACAAGCCCATAACAAAGTCCATTATGCCAAATGTGATAATGAAAAAACTGTCAAATCTGTTATTTACTTACCTATATCATTCCTTCATGGATTATTCTGAAGCAAATTGTGCATTTACTAAATCAAATGATTTTTTCATACGCTGCCCGATCCAAAGTTGACAATCGATGATCAAAAACAAAACAAACAATGCAGATAGATTTGCCGCGTCGAAATTCAAAAGTGTGCTGCTTCTTACAGCACCCCACCCCTCATAAAACGTTTTTTGACAATGCACGCGCATGCGATGCGATCGAATTCATCGAAGATGAGACTTGGATTTTGGATGCAATACAAACATACAATTGCTTATCAAATAACGAGTTTGGTATATGAGATAATAGCTACATAATTTTAATCCCAATTTAATTTTTCGGTTTGCAAGAAAAGAAACGAATTTATGTAAAGTAAAAATGTAGTAGATTGGGATTTGGGGTGTTCAGAATAGAGTAGGTTTCCTAAGAATCTTTAGAAATTCCATCTCATCAAGATGTCCATTAGAGTCCAAGTCAGCTTCCCGGATCATTTCCTGTAAAAATTATTATTTTTATTTACGCACAAACATTCTTTCTGTGCTTTTTTGGTGTAAATTGCATACACTAACATTTAGCCTTTCATTGTAATTCCTAACCTCTATTTCTTCATCATTGTGTCATACTCCTCAAACTTTAGTTCAATTATTCGAATGAAAGCATTAAAGTTTAACTTTCCCGTACCATCTGGATCAAATTTTCCCAGTAGCCTTCGAAGTTCAAACTTCTTCGCGGAGAAGCCCAGTGCCCTCAGTGCTACCTTCAAATCCAGAGTGGACATGTACCCGGTCCCATCCAGATCGAAGGAATTAAATGCTTCCTCGATTTCATCCCTTTGACTTTGCTTCAGGGCCACCCGTTTTCCAAAGAGTGCATTCTTCGACGGTTTCGTATCATCAATACTGCCTACTTTTGCAACTTGCTTTCCTACACCTTCCACACTCGATCTTCTATCGTCGGATCCGAAGGTGATTCTCCTGATGTCTTCCCCAGTTGTAGTCGATAACATGTCTGCATCTTCGTCTTCTTCTTCCTCGTCCTCTTCTTCCTCCTCCTCGTCCTCTTCTTCTTCCTCTTCCTCCTCCTCTTCATCTTGATCCTCATCCTCATCATCTGCAACGTCAAGCAAGTAGTCGTAACCATCTAGTAAGTCGTTGTCGTTTCCGAAACTGTCTCTGTAATTTTCATCATCAGTGTCAGTATTATGGTGATGTTTCTCGCTTACGTCTGTGGGAGAATCTTCAACAACTACTAGACCTGAAGGTATGTTGGCCAAGGACTATTTGTAGAAAAGGAAAAATGCAACTAAATAAATTACCAAAACATAGCTTGTAATTATTTGTCATAATTTACCATAATACACTTGGTATTACCATTTTGCATCCGCAAATTTAAATTGCTTTCACTGAAACCTCAAATTCTTAATTACTTCAGTCCTTTCCTAAGAACTGATTTGCACACACTGTGTTCTGTTCTGTTTCTATAAAAAATGTGTTCCATGCAAAGGGTAAAATTGCCTGTGGGGAAAACTTTTAGAGAAATGATATCTAGGGACTCAACTTTGTGAAGACGATGTCGCTATAGATCAAACTTGTATTGCATGTGTGTTACATGTTACTATGGCATCTACAATCTTATCATCATTCATCAATACATAGAGCTGGGGCCGCTGGGGATACGTAGTTAATATATGTTTCGTAGGTATCGATTTCGTTATAGGTAAAACTTTTACCGTAAAAGTAGTTATTTCCGACAGTTATCCTTCCTCGATATATTTAGATGGGCACTCATCGTCAGTTGGACAAAGTAAATGAGAAAGAGAAAGAAATGAACCAAATTCACAAGAATCACGAAACAAAATTGGTGGACACTGGGCAAGGTCAGGTAACAGTAGAACGCATCGAAATGCTCCAGAGGAGATATGGCTTTCATTATGTAATTGTCAACAGTCCTGAATCATCATGAAGTTCCTACCTTGATTTAGAAACGTTTAATGCGTCTGATTGAAAAATTGAGCTGAAGTTAGAGGTGAAAGACACGATGATTTCGAGCACACCCTTTCAAGAAAGGATTTCCGAGGAAACACGTTATTTATCTTAGTAAGCCTATTTAATAAGCATTCAGTGATGGGCCATTTTAGCAATTTTTCGTAAACGTATTCTGCAAGTACTGAGAAAGAATAATTCATGTATTATACACTTTTTAACTTGATTTTCTACTTTGCATATTCATTCCTTTTCATATGCCACCTACTATCTAGCCATTTTTGTCTCTACAATTTAACGATTGTGTAATCATAATTTACGTTCATAGTCGAAGGACTTCATATAAGTCATTTCCAGTGAGCTATCTCTAAAGTTCGGTATGGTCCCTAAGAAACGAAGTCGGTCGGTATCTAGCTCTCCTCTCGCTCCAGTCTTGGAATGTGGACCTTCGGACCCATGCCCAAAGAGCCCAAGCCCAGCAAGAAAGAAGCGAAAGCCTTCACCTTCTAAATCAGGCTCTGTAAGTTACAATACAAATATGTAACATAGGTACCTACAAAGTAAAGCAGTAATACAGCTTATCGGTGTGTTAGCTAATTAATTCAGTTTTGTTTTTTGTTGAAGAAAGGGGGATGTTCCTCATCAAAAGGAGGATCTAGTGGGAAAGGAAAGTCCAAAGCAGCTCCCAAGAAAGTCAAAGCATCTCCTAAGAAGTCCAAAGGAGGGTGTGGCGGAAAGTCCAAAGCTGCACCTAAGAAAGCCAGAACAGCTCCCAAGAAAGTCAAAGCATCTCCTAAGAAGTCCAAAGGCGGGTGTGGCGGAAAGTCCAAAGCTACACCTAAGAAGAAAGCCAGAACAGCTCCCAAGAAAGTGAAAGCAGCTCCTAAGAAATCCGCAGGTGGAGCTTCGAAATCCAAAGCAGGGTGTGGCGGAAAGTCCAAAGCTGCTCCTAAGAAAGCCAAAGCAGCTCCTAAGAAAGTGAAAGCAGCTCCTAAGCAATCCGCGGGTGGAGCTTCGAAATCCAAAGCACGAAATCCAAAGCAGGGTGTGGTGGGAAGTCCAAAGCTGCTCCCAAGAAAGTTAAAGCTGCTCCCAAGAAAGAAATATGTTCTTGTTAGAAAAACTTATTAATATCTATGATTCAATGTTTCTGCTTACTGAAACTTTTCTAACTTTCCAAACTGACTGTCAAAATTTTCAATTTCGACTGACAAATAAATAATGCTTCTCAGCAATTCCTCAAACACCCTTTACGGTTATTGTTATATAGTTATTGTACATATAGTATATAATCCGTAATTAGATTAACTACGAATTTGTTAATTTTGCATTTTTCATTACTTATTTTGAATTTGTACAATTTACCCTTTACGGTTATTGTTATATAGTTATTGTACATATAGTATATAATCCGTAATTAGATTAACTACGAATTTGTTAATTTTGCATTTTTCATTACTTATTTTGAATTTGTATATAATTTGGAAGAGCGTCACTATATTTCATTTAAAAAGCACCCATGTGGCATTTGGAACCACTATAAAATAACAATACAATAATTATCATTATTACATGCTAGTTTAAGACAACATGACTACAACAATCAATCATGTTTGAGCATCAAAAAATGGTACAAAGGCAAAAGTTTTATTTACAAGCTATCCTGCCATTTCAGTCTGCTGCTATTTCTGCTCTTGGTCTTCTACAGTCTAGTCTAGTCTACACAAACCTACACCATTCCCAAGAACAATGGATGCAATATGCAATACTGAATACGCTCATCTTTCTAACCCACATGTGATTTTACGTAATCTCTCTGTGTAGTGTGTGTGCATGATGAACATGTGATGGGTGTAAATGTTTATAAACTTGACATTTTCAACAACACTACTATGTGGAGCTGTTGAGCATTGAATAATATGTCACCATAAGTTATTAGCATGGCTTGAAAATGCTGTCGCGTAAATTTGGTTGACTGCAATTTATTGTGCAGGAACTTTTCGCAACCACCACAACCACGCACGATAACTTTTAAGGTGAACTGGTTCGGCTATTATCAATTTTGTTTTGTTGTATAATTCGCGTTTTTATGTGACGATAAAGTGATCGATGCATAATGATATTTTATTACAGTGGATGATGCAGGCTACAGACTTTATTTTTAGTCTATCTGGTCTGGTGTCTTGTGGCGAGAAGGATAGAGATAGGATAGGGGTAGGATTTTGCTAATTTGACCATTATTGTTTTGAGTGCTGAAAAGGGATGACATCATAATCTTAAGAATTTTTGTGTTTTAGCCTGAAGGCTTGGCGGGGTGAAATCATCCAAATAAGAACGGTAGAAGGGAGCTAGTAATAAACAATTGAAAACATGTGCGGACGAGAGCGAGTAAACTGATTGGACTAAAGATTACCTGATTTGTGGAGTAAATGATAAATTAACGTGTAGTTAAAATGAGGGGGACACTGGTTTTCGATCACTTAAATGATATTATTTACCTGAACTGTTGCGGGAAGTTTGTTGACCATGTGGGGAAATTAGCATCTACTCAAGGACTAGTTTCCAGCGAGTACTCAACACTACATGGGGTACGCAAGTTGAAATTAAATAAAAAATTAAATCGTAGCCTAATTTGTAGTTAAAAC
This sequence comes from Acrocyrtus sp. NNG-2020, assembly GCA_027744115.1. NCBI lineage: Eukaryota > Metazoa > Arthropoda > Collembola > Entomobryomorpha > Entomobryidae > Acrocyrtus > Acrocyrtus sp. NNG-2020. The sequence goes on from JAHZND010001291.1 coordinate 6,799, forward strand.
TAGGTTTAAATCTTTTAATATTTTGGTTAACTAACAAGTTTGTTTCCGACAGAGAGGGAGACGACAAATTGACCCAAACATATTAGTGCAGCTATTTTCCCCACTGGTTACATCTCAGAGATTTATGAGAGAGCAGTTTGGAAACCCGTACAATTCTGTTCAGTGTGAAGATGGAACTAACATTGTTTTCCAAGAATTTATGGGTTTTCTTTTTATGCGAATTGGAACTGAAGAAATCGTGTATCTAAAGAGAGCCTTGGGAGTCTCCATAACCTTTGTTTCCTACTTGTGTGGGCCTGATGTTGCTCTGTATGTTGTATTTTATCATGCATAGCACACCAATAATTACTTGTATATATAATTACTTGCAAAAAATAGTAAGATTAATGTTATAAATTGTTGTATGTTTAACAGTTTAAAGAATTCGCCGGAACACGCTGAGCTTTTGGATAATCTGCTTACTACATGGTGTAAGCTGTACACTTCTGATCAGTCGTTTATGATTGAAGCTGTAGAGCAAATTAATGTTAATCCCCAAGTTAATGCAACGCTGATCAAGTCTTTGAAGGACTTTAGTACAAAACTTCAACATCAGCTAAATAGTTCAAGTGTGCACGCACTGATATTTATAGAGACTAAATTACTTTCGTGGTATTCTTGCCGCGGAGCAATTCAACTAGGATCGGTAGACCTTTTGTTTTTAACCTTATTGTGCCAAAGGATTGCTGGAGTTGGCAGAACGGACCTTCGAAGTAGGGTAATCAGTGAAGGAACAAATGATTCGGGGGAGTTGGGGACATCAGGTTCTGATACGGGATCTGTGGGAGGAGGAGCTAGTTCTGCAGATGAGCATTCCACCGGTGAAGAAAATTATGAAGAAATTAGTCCTGGTATTATATTTAAATGTTCATTTTAAACAATTGTAAGTATAATTTATAATTTTCCCGTTATATTTTAATGTGCTGACAAAATTGCATTTGTCTTCACTTCATAGGTGATGGAGCGTCATTTTTAATCCTATTACGGTCAGCGGACTTAAATGCGTACATTCCACAGATAGTTCATATTGCTGTAGTGCAACATGGAATTTATGCAGTGTTTGTGTGTGAGGTAAGTTTGTTCAGCAATGCTCTGTTCAAAAAATTGAAAATTAATTCCGAGCTTATTACCAGCTGAATTTTTCTCGGAGGCTTACTAAAGTTTTTTTTTGTATTTTAGCCGTCAACTAGTACAACAACGGCAGCCCTGTCTTCAGCATTGCAGATGTCAGTAGAATTCCATGGGAAGTACAGGGATCCTATTACGGACAAACCTTTATATGATCAAATGGAAGCATTAAATAAAAAGATATTAGACCTTTTGAAAAAGCAAAAGAATCTCCATATTCGTTCAGAAGTGTCTGCAAGATGGGATAGATTTAAAACTGGGTTTCAGCAATTTCTGAAGACGAAGGAACAAGTAATTGTTCAGGCATCTCCTCTCATTGATGTTTATAGGGATGCTTTTCGAACTTATTACAGTTGGGGTAGCGATAAGTCCAAGTTGTGCCAAGTTTGGGACTCTATGAAATCAGATGGATTTTGGAATGTTTTTTCTACAAATTTGAATTTAGATGTGAGAAATAATAATTTAGTAAAATACCTAGAGGACTTCCCCGGACTTGTCCACTTTATTTATGTGGATAGAAATAGACATATTGTCACCACACCGTCGTTTGATTATAGAAGGGATGACTCTGTTAAGCTAACAAAGACGAAGGTAGATAGTCTATATGCAATGGCATTATTTTTGTTCTGGTTTTACATGTCATTATGAACAACATGTTTTTATTTTCGTCTTTAGATTTGGGGCATGGTAAAATTTGCAAGAGAGCACATGCAACAAGGCCATTTTTCTTTGATGTGGAAAGATACTGCTTTCAATTACGCATACTTCCTCTGGTTTGAGGACATGACGGTAAGCAGACTGACGAAAAAACGGAATGCTTCAGCATTTGAATCCCAGATAGTATGTTACTGATTTTAATAATTTACAGGGTACGCCAATACGAGGTAAACAGTTAGCAATGCCTTGGGAGAATTATCCGATGTCGGGCATCCTTTGTGGAGACTTTTACAAGTTAGAATTTAAAACCAAATAGTCAAATTCTTTTTAAATTGAACTTTACTATTTGTACATAGCATGCAATAATCATAAATTGCACCGTATATTTGTGTATTTTAGAAGGGTAGTATTGGATTGCTTTCCAGGAACTCCTACATCAAAAATTCGTTGCGTGGAGTTATTCTGTATTCATTTAGGTCTGGCTACTTCATCTTGCGTTTTAGAACACTCAAAGAGACTAGCAACCAACATTTCTGACGAAGTGGCTGGAAGTAATCCTACTGCAGATTTACTTTAAATGCCCTATTTGAACCCTGAAGCATGAATAGTGAATATGCGTTTTATACTTGATGTATTGAATTGCTAAAAATTTCTCTACATTTATTATTATTGTTGTTCGCTATCAGCAAAATGTGAGGCTTTAATAAATGTTCGTTATACTTATAAGTTTTAAATATATGGATATATTTCCCTTATTTCATAATCTGATTCTCCTTTCAAATTACTTGGGTATCAAACCGCGCCAATTAAACCTTTGTGTTTTTAAAAGTGGCCATTTTCTTGCTGAAGCGAGATACAGCTACTCTAACGCAAAAGCTCTTGTATGCATTGGAAAGTAATGTTCGTATATAAAGGAGCTTAATTTCTTCCATCCTCCTATCACATCACCTAGATTTTTATGGGTAATAAACATTAAAAAATCACCGATAAAAATATTATTGTTAAGTACGGGTTGGTCAGAAATAGCTGCATAGTTGAATGTGACCAGTAAGTACCTAGGTTATGAAATCCATAAATACATAAAAGTTCAGCGTTCATTTTAAACTCAAGCAATAGAAAAGTAGACTTCTAAAGCATATTNAGAAAAGTAGACTTCTAAAGCATATTTTTAATGTCTATGGCAGAAACACTTACTCACCATCAGAGCAGGTGTTCACACCAAACATAAAAAAGCATGTATTATGAAGATCACTCATGAGAAACCACATAAAATTCATGGAACAAAAACTAAAGTATTTCTGTCAGCTCTTTCAGTTCCTATTTTCACATGCGCTTTCGGCTGCGTTGAGTTCGAGTAGACTAGAAAAAAGCGATTTTGTAGTTACCTATAACATATTTGTTTGTACTTTAAAGGTCAATATTAATTACGTCATGATACAACAGCATGGGCAATGATGGTATTGTGGTACAAGTTTAAAAAATAAATATTTTTAACAACATGCTGACACTCATTCATATTTGTAACCTTTTCTACGGCTTTTCGGGTGTCTGGAAGAGTTCCTTTTCCATTTTTGTTGTGTTACATCCTTACATGTAACACAACACGTACGTAATAGAGTGAGAGAGCATCAACAAAATGCATCTCAGCCTTAATCTTAATTATCATCATATACCACTACTGCCACATCGCTACCGTCACCGTCATAATCCCCTCCTGTTTGCTGTATTGGCTGTCATTTCTTTTGGTGAGTCATTATTTCTATTTCTGACAGGAGCGCTCAGAACCTTCGTCAGTAAGTAGTTTAGACAAATAGCAACTGCACCGGAGATAAAGTTGGACGCATGGTTCTTGCCCTAAACAAAGACCAAGACAAGCACGTTGACAAGCTCATCTACTAAGAAAACGTTTTTCTCCATGAATGAAAATATGAACATGCCAAAAAAATCATTATTGCGCAACAGGCAGAGGGTGGTCTCAGTCTCACTTTAATAATTACTTTTTATTGCATCGTCTCAAATAAGCTTAAGACTGTAGCAAGCATCCTGCTGCAGCCAGCCACTTTAACTGAGACAAGAGCCAACGTAACATATTATTGTGACTTGGAAGAGTGATGATATGATGTTGACTCTTCATTGCATAAGTACATAGTTATTGGGTAAAAACGGTCCATCTCATTCGGTACCGACTACCGAGACTTCCTTAACATTTTCGCTAGTATTATGTATGACAGTTGTTAAGGAAGGATACGTACAAGTACACTTTACTCTAACGCTGACTGTGCAGTATACTTTCCTGGCGTATAGGATAGCGGTTGTACATGAGCGAATATTAACTGAGCAAAACTGTAGTCCACTTAAAACGATAAGGCAAGTAGCACCTTTTCCTCCTCATTTTATTTTTTTTTATTAAAGTGAGTCTTAAGCTTAGCTGGTGCGAGGGAGCGCACAGATAGATCTTCATATCATCAGATATTAGTTGCGATTTTTACGCATTGGATTTGGAATTTTTTTGTTTATTTTTTAAACGAATATTTCGGCATAATTTACAGCAGAAAGCTATATACAAATAGCCTATATAGATAGTTTACAAAGCAGGTTTGTTTACGACAGAGATTTCTTCGAAGACAAACATTAAAAATTGTTTTATTACTTCAGCTTTACGTATTCTGAGAGTGTACTGCTAAAACATATACTGATTCCTAATTGGGTGCAGGGCCCACTAAGTACAGGAGTAGGGTGGATTCAGTAATGTGGGGCAATGGCGAGGAATATACCCACAATCGTGGAAATCGCAGGTGTATGTCGAACGCGGACATCTCTACCACCTTGCAAAGAATGCAACCATCGCCTGATACAGTGAAAACAGCTCGACTGGTAAGTACCATTACCATATAGGTAGTTCATCACTGGAATATAAATGAGTGCTGGAGAAAGGGTCCATCGTGTTGTCTCTTAGGTGTTTGCCATATATGTAAAACTGTATAGGTATCTAAGAAATGTACAACTTATTAGATATACATTCTTTACTAAGCTTTAGTCCTTGGTATAATTTATCAAGTACCAATACAATCACAACTCGACAACTCTATTCACTGTAATAATAATAGAAAAATTAATGTTCATACGTAAGCATAATTGCGAAATGTAGCAATCACAGGTTGCCTCGTGGCTGCGTCCGTATCAAGACAAGACACCCACCCCAACATCGTTCGTCATGCATTGTAATGCTACCAAGTTTAGAGATACATACGCCAAATCAACCCTCGCCATCGCCATACCATTTAATTTTATCCTCTCATGTCAGTTTTAGTTGCTGCATCTGTTTTCTATTCGCAATCGCAATACTAGACAGCACTTTTTTGCTACTACTATAATATAAACACCGACACCGACTGCTGTATTCACGACTAAACTTCCACATCTAAATGAGAAAATTATTTATGCATACAATTTTCCTATTGTAAAAATTCGGTTAAATTTTAGGCAACCAAAGTTGAAATGTTACTTGCCGCCCGTTAGAAAGGAAGGTCTGTGATTTTAAAATCATGCTAACGTACAAATCAAGTTATACAATAACACGCCTTCTTGTAGGTTGCCGCCGATGATCCGGAAATAGCCGCTGAACAAGACTTCTATCAGCACTTGATGCGATTTCAGACTGAGGAAAAGAATGACAT
>JAHZND010001292.1:0-34176 GCA_027744115.1 Acrocyrtus sp. NNG-2020
AATGGAGCAAGCAATGAAAATAACTCAGCCAATCTCACCCTATCCACTTTTGTGATTAATGTTTATAGCTGTGCAAAAGGTGATACATGAGCTTGAGACGTTTTTATAAAACTTTTATGGTCTAATTGCCACGTAAAAATTTTTGTTTTTTCAAACTATTTTATTGCAAAATATAAGTTGAGCAAAATGGCTTTCATGTAAATTACTTGATTTTGCTCCGCCACTGTCTAAACAGGAAAACGGGACTGTATACGAAAAATCACGTGATAAAGTTACAGACTAGGTATCAATTATTAATTAAAAGAGAATAAAAGTAGGGCACAGTCATTAAAAGGAGATGGAATAGCGTGATATGTAAAATAGGTACGTACACTCTACTTTCCCTGGAGTAGAAAAAAAATTAATGTTAAAAATAATTTCCGTCCATTTTCCCTCCACATTTTTTTCCTGCAAGTTTGTGGAGGAGGAGAAAAGTGGAATTATGTTTCGTGTTTGGTCTCATGGATAAAAGGTGGTATTTAGCGTGGAACGTGTAATCATCTTTCTCTCTTTTAACCTATTCCCTTTTCCAAGGTCAGCTCTGGGAGTTCAGCTTCCAACGTCAATCAAACAGTCGACAAGTTTCTCACTGATGTGGAAATACTTTTTTTTTCGAAATTCTGTATGGAGAAATAGTGTCTGATGTGGTGGTGGCGTTGAAAAAAAAATTCAAGCCAATTATAATTTATCGCCTTTCCGCCTGCAATTTACTTTCATAAAAATCAGCAGCCGCTCACGTAAAACCTTTTACCTTCGATTTTTTCCTGTTAAATTAGCGGAGGTGGGAAAAGAGAAGCCGTCTCCGACTTTCTCTGCAGCGTTTTCCCATTAGAAAGAAAGAAACAGAGGAGAACATATTTTTTTCTAAATAGAAAAAAATGACAGATTCGCTGTACTGAATCCCTTTGAAAGTGCAAATCAAATGGAATTTGTTTGGAACGACCTTGACTTGTTATTGCGTCTGTGGCCGTGTGCTGATGGCTTTGTGGCTGTAAATGGCACAGAGTGATTTGCCAGTAAGCTTTTGCAATATTTGTTTTCTTCACACCGTCAAAAAAAACTTTTTTTTACTTCATTTTTTCACACAGTCACCCAACTTTCCATTCCCTTCACTCAAACAACCAAGTTTTTGGTAGATGGGTAGCAGTCGAAATTAGGTTAGGCCTATTTGCTGCCACCTCCACGCTCCCATTTCCCACATTACGATTGATTTTTTGCACGCTCCTTGTCGCTCAACTATAAAAGCAGCAGGGAAAATGGAGAAAATCCTGCGTGATCTTTCTTCAAAGAAAAAAGTTTGCAAAAAAACAATTTTTTTGCATATGCCAAACAGACAAACATGCATTAAAACTAGTAAGTCCTTGCATAAGGAAAAAAATAGTGTGAAATCCCATTTTCGCTGTAACGTGATGAGTGAAGTCTCATTGGCCGCGGAGGAAAAAGGAAAACGGAGGGGAACCGGACGGACACCGTGTCACGCGTTAGCATCTTGCAGTTTCTCATTTCCTTACTGTATCATAGCATGGAATATGAAACCGTGCTGAGCTTGCTCAAGTGATTTTTTTTGCACATTCCATGAACAGGAAAGTATGTTATTTTGCAAAATATAGAGCATCTTGTTAAAGGAAGTTTACTTGGCGGGAGAACATATAATATTTTGTAAGTTTAAAACATTCTAGTGAAGTGATATGAGTGTGAGAGAAGAGGGCAATGCTAAATGTACATAGCAGGCAGCGGAGCTCCATCTCTTGCACATATAAACTGTGCCTTGTACTGGCTGTAAATCAATTCATGGCACGGAGAATGAAAGCGCTTCAAACTTCCTTTTGCGGAAGATTTCCACTGTATGCATTTTAAACTGTGCCTTGTACTGGCTGTAAATCAATTCATGGCACGGAGAATGAAAGCGCTTCAAACTTCCTTTTGCGGAAGATTTCTACTGTATGCATTTTAGTATGGGAAAACAAAGTCGGCGGTTATGGTTAGATTAGCACGCAATTCTACCAAAATATATTTTGATTAGCAGTAGCTAAAAGTGCACGCTCGGAACAATACTTCTTTTGCTTTGTATCGGCTTTTAAGGAAAATTGACACATGCATTGTGGAAGTCCATCTTTAGTATATATGTTATTTATAACAATTTATAAAAAAGTTGTCGACGTTGAACTTTACAAAATAAGTATTTTCTATAGACACAACAGGCGACATAATACAAATATGTAGGCAGCCAGAATTTATACTAAACAGCTACTTGAAGCTTTCATTTTTATTACATTTAAAAAAAACTGGCTTTACAATTACTTTGTAGTTGCAGCTAATTGTTACTCAAATTAAAGTTAAATAAATCCATAGATTTAATATTGAATGCATTCCCTTTAAACTATGTATTTAGTACTTTATGAAGCTTTAATTTTTTGCGTCTTTTTGTTATTCTTCGATTTTTTGGGCTGTCGTTTTGATTTGCATATCTTTTCACCCCAGACAGACCACCACAGTTTCTACTGCCACTTCTGTTCCACAGTCGGCAAGCATTTCCGAAACTAAACTGAATCCAATAAGCCAGCTGATGCTGGCAGTACTGCATTCCACATACGAAACCACTGCACATGCTAGTTTCCCTCGACCCCTCAACTGAGACATTTTTTCCCATTTAACGTAACACTCGCGAAATACACAACCATTACCATTAGTTTTGCTGAAAACTGTCATTTTCATATACGAAGCCATAGCACCGCCACCACCAGGAACGTAAACGAGTTGACCTGGCTTATGGCCCATGGCCAAAACCGAAGTTGCTGCTGCCCTCCCTCCCACTCATCATCCCATTTATTTCCCACTACAGGATTTTCGTCCTTGACGATCTAGAGGGGCAATGCAAACCCTCCAATTAATGCACTACTGACTGGACTGGAAATACACAAGCCAAAACGAGAGAAATTTCTCAGTCGTGGCCCTTTGTCATACTGATTATGACGGTGGTTGGGAGCTCTCTCCCTCTCTCTCTCTCTGCTCTGCTGCCACGAAAAACAATGGAATGATGACTAAGCAATAAATAAAACAATAGAAACCATTTTGATTTCCTCCAGTGAATATATCCAAGAGCAATAAAAATCTAACGGAGAAAAGAGGTAGGACAGGAAGAAGGAATTAAACAAAAGGACATTTTCTACAAGAGTGGCACTGGTGGAAAGTGCTTGCTAGCAGTTGAAGCAGTCAGCGAAGCAAAACCACCGAGAAGTGGAAAATAATTTCATGTCCTGCCAAACAATAACAAAAGCCATAGTAAATAAGCCTTGTAGTCCTTCCAGGAGAAAATTAAGTGGAAATTTGAAACAATAAACAATAACAAAAATGCATTCTCTCCTCCTGTAGAGTATTTTAAGTATGCAGACTTAACTACATTTTTCTAGGAAGGCTTTAAAGTGAAAGGGAATATGAAGAATTTGACCTCTGGTAAAAGAAGTAGCATAACGTAAATAATAAAAAAGGGGGTTTAGTGCAAAAATATGCCTTTTACGTAAGCAACCACACTTTCATAAAATAGTAAAATACTAATTTTCTGCGCTGAAGAAAAAAACGATGCATATTGTTGTAGTCTTTTTTACAAAGCCACTTTATTTTCTGGTTGGTAGTGAGCGCAGCAGCGCTCCCACTTTTCTCAGCGAAGAATAAGGTAACCGTATTACGGAACAGGAAATTACTTAGCGGAAATTCCACCACTATTTACATCAAACCTTGATTACAACATAGAAAAAAGGAGCAGCTTTTTTTTCGGAGGCAATGGCACACTTTTTTTTCTTTAAAAAAAGAAAAAAAGACGTAATAAAAGAGAACGCATTTCCTTTTTTTTTCAGTGAGGAAAAAATGCGCGCTCAAGTGCCTTTCTGAGTTAGGAGTTAGAAAAATGTTTTATCCAATTCATATTTATATTACTAGGGACAGTTCTAAGAGAAACAAGTGGAAGTAGCCACAAGGGACTGTGAATTTTTTTTTATAAATTAGAAAACAAACTTGTGCATTTTCTCTTCACTTCCATCCTTTCACCTTTTCCATTTCACTCAAAGCACAGCCGTATCTCATATCCTACTAAAAAGGAGTCTGCTCTTTTTTTACTTTTTTTCGAGTATTATCTAAAACGGTGTATCTGCACTTTCCCCATGCAAAAAAATATAACTGGGCTATAGGATTACTCTCCTTTTTACTATTCATCACGTATAATACGCTCATCCTTATCAAATGCTTGAGAGCAAACTTTTTTTTACGTATGAAGCGGTTTAGAGCACCGGATTACATTTACTTTTAGCCTAGTTATGTACTTATCCCCCTCAGAAAAAAACTTTCTCTTTTTTTTACTTCCTCCCATTCCGACACGGTGTCCGAATTCTGTGCATTTCTATACACCTGTTTACCTACGTTTCTCTTGAGATTTCGAGTCTAAAAATCCACCATTTCACCACTACTACTACCTATCTTATGTAATTCCAAGTTGGTGATGTGGTATCATACACTCCACCCATTTTATAAGTGAAAGGGTGCCCTTGTTTCCAAAAGAAAAACAAAACTCACCAAAAAATTAAAATATAAAAACAAGCTCACTCTTCCATAAGCAAAAAAAGATTACATCTGTGTAAAAAAAATAAAACGCATTGGTTGAGTCAGAGGTCTAACTTGAGCAGGTAAAAAAATATTTTTTTTAAATCGTATCAGATATTATGCCCTGCATATACATGACTCTCAACTTGGTCAAGCTTTTTCCCAGAGTTACACTTTCCACTTTCCATAGTACTCAATGCCGTTTTTATGCTGAAAATTATACTACGCATTAGTTATGTATGCCAACCCATAATAATATATTCCAGCCACTTTCCTTCCTTCCTGTGTACCCCACGATGGAAAATATATATATATAAAGCCAGACCAGACACCGAAACAGAGAGGCAATGGCACTGGCATGCAAGGAAAAGTAATTTTCATGCAAGTACCTAAAAAAACAACAAGCAACAGCAACAACCTCAGAAATCTACAAAGCTTCACTAGATTTTTTTTTCGCTGAATTGTAAATGGCGTGTTTCTCTACCCCATGTAAAACTGTACACATGATGGCTTTACCATATGCCGCGCGCATACTGCACTGCAAAAATAAAATCTGCAAGAAATAAGGTACATAATAACAGGTGTAGGTGTACTTTGTTTTGTACTAGCAGTCAATCCGAACTTGGAAGCTTTAAAAAAAAGTAGGAAAGCATTTTTTTACAAGCAATTCCTTTTCCAACATTTTTTTTGTTCGGTGTAAATTTTATGTGGGTTATTTACAGTGGAAAATACCTTCATTTCAGTTACTCATGTTTAGGCTTTAATGTTTGCCCTTTCTTCCCCTCTCCTATAAAAAAGACCAATAAACGACTGAAATATTGTAGTTGGCTATACGGCCTCTTTTTTTTCTCGGAGACGGGTAGATTTTTAGTTTTGCTGTAATTTTTCGTGCTCTCTCTCTCTCTCCAGAAAAAATGAATGTGGGTTGTAACACTGTATGACTTAGGTAATAAATATGTTTTTAAAACACACATTTTATTCAGGTTTGCAGAGCGAGAAGGAAGAGAAAAAGGACAAAAAAATCCTCCGTTTTTTCCCATTCTCCTGTTGCCGTTGCCTCCTAATATATATTTTTTTCACCGAGAGCTGCGTACAGCACTACACATAAAGTATGTATTAAACTTTCACTGTTTTCACCTGTACGTTTGTTTCTAGCAAGTAAATATTGGGCTCCTAGTCGTACCATTTTCCACCGGAAGGAAGGCTTTTTCCCGTCTGTTGAATAATAAAATAAGCCAGTTGAATCCACACCGGGTATATTTATTTTCGGTGGTGTGTGTAGAAAACTGGCTCTGCTGCTGGAAGATGTATTAGCCGAGTGTAAAAAGTAAATATGAAGTTCATTCACTTTTTTTTGAAAAAAAATAATACGAGCGCATGTAACCTACATCTACGTAGAGGTGAAAAATTACGTGTTTTTTACTGTGCAGGTAATAAATAGGTGCAGCGCTGTAACAGTCTCTCTTGTTCGTGAGAAGACAGATGTGTTTTTAAGTTTCCTACTAAGCTGGATATAAACATTAGATGAGGATAGTGATCTTGCAGCCTTCCTGCAGTGGGAGGGAGATGGAGTATTTTTTTCTTGGACAAAAAAAATTATTGTGCTAGGCTTAAACAGGTAATAATCAGGTATGCTGGTAGTTCTTCCTCCTCTTGGTCTCCTTCATTTGTTCCTTTCAGGGATGCTTACATTGATGGATTACTCACAGTTTCAGAGGAAATTGCGCTTTTTGTTGCTCCCATCTACAGGTTGGGATAGGCTTTTTGAGATGTGAGGGGAATGGGGATTTTTGGTGAGATGGGGAAAAGAAATTTGTGGCAAATGATGGGAAATTTAATGGTGTGGGGAGGGACTGTTTTCAATTTGGAGCACTATAGTTTTATACTGCATCAGACATTAGTATTAAAAGAACTACATTTTTAAAAATTGCGCGTCTGTTGATGACGAAATTTTAGAAATGGGAGGAATATAAGTTACTGTTCGGATGTGAATGCGGCTATCTTTTATCAGCTCGTATAGGCATACCGACATCCGCTTGTGTCACTCACATCAGTCCCAGTGGCATTATTGGACGTTTTGTATTAATATTTATTGTGTAGGCGCATTAGCGCGAAAAGACAGCATATTTAGCAGGAAAACTCAGGCTTTTGTCTGGCATTGGAATGTGAAGGGAGCTGCTCAGCCTGTCTGAAATATTTTCAGTATTGGAGTCTGTGCGGATAGAAAATAGGCCTTGATGAGGGAGACTGCCTAAATGCAGTAGTGGAGGCGTCACACTTATTATTTAACCTGCAGCCAGAAATATTCGTTGCATTGTGCGGCAACACTATATCATCAAAATAGGCTTGTTGACAGCGCAGGAAAGAGAAAGATAAATGTGTTTTCTACATTTAGCTTTTTTAGTTACCTATTCCCCATTTTTGTCATAAAAGTGCTTGTACTGTTCACTGCTTATGCAAAAACGGAGAGAAGTGCAGAAAGGGACGTGCCTTTTCAAAAAGAAATAAAAAAAGTGACAAGAGAGACTGCCATTTCGGTGCTACAAGTATAAAAGATAACATTTACAAAGGGAAAAACTTTTGTACTTTTTATTTCCTTACTTTCTTGCTAACGAGCGGTGTGCGGACACTTTTCGCATTGCATAATACCATACTTAGATACGGTAATTGATTTTTAGTGATAGCAAAACAATTTTACCTGTGCCAATTTCTGCAATGGGCTATGCAATTGACTCATGTCAGCCTGAATAATTTATTGTGATGGCTGCGCTGCGCCATTATTGGAGTCCCTAGTATAAGCATTCCTTTTTTGAATTGGCAATTTAAAAGAACACATTCCAGTTCGATTTCTTTTGAACGTCCCGAATAAATATGAATTAGTCAGCAAATAGCTACCATATATTGGAAGCAGATGCAACTAAAATGCCCCAAGTTTTCTTTTCACTAACTGCAAATATAAGCTGAAAAGGCGAGAGGTCAATTTTTCACGACCTTCACAGCTCTCTCTGGGAAAATGTGAAAGTGCTAACAAACAACGATCACTTTCAATTCTAGCACGAAAGTTCGTCAGCAGCGAATTTTTCAGGGTATTTGAGGTGTTCAAGTACACACACATGTAATTTAATTTGCATATGGCGAAAAACAACAAAGTTGTGAAAGGAGCCTTATCCCACAAAAGTGGCTTTTTGGTGCATGCTCCCTCCAAGTATATGTCCAGAACATATAGCTCGAGGTAGTAATTTCTTGGTAGTGTGACTTTTTTTTACGTAAAAGCGTGACTAAAAAGGACTGAGGGAGACTGAGACGGAAATCCGCAGTGTGGATGCAGAGGTAGGTAACGCAACGTGTGCTCCGTATCGTTTGTCCTCTCTTCGCTCCCTTCTACAGGAAGTACCTGTTTTCCCTTTTTTTTCGGTTTGCATGACAGAACAATGAAGTGAAGGCGAATAAACTCTGAATAGAGAAATTTTTGGAATGAAAAGGGTCCCGAGTAGATAAAGACTTAAGGAAAAAGGCTCTAGACAGAGCAGCGCTATAATATAAGTGTAGTTAGTGATTAGATCCGCATATTCTGTCATCCATAAAAATGCACACGAGCTAAAAAAAAACACCCAAGCCACAATCAGGTGGTGATACATGAATATGCCGTGTTTCGACTCATTAAGCGTGCACATATTAAAGAAGTTTTCAAATAAAAGGAGTATTTCTCTTGAAGCTTGTTTTGTGCCTTGAGGCGTACCTATACAACATTCCTGCTTTCATTATCAGAGCCGGCTTCCTTATCCCAGCTAAAAAGTTTAAGTCTTTTCATTAAGAAAAAATGCAGTATGATTGGTATACAGGAAGAGATGTGTTTGCGCCTTAAAAAATATATTTTTTGGGAGGATCACACCACTGCACTGCATTGTTTTTTCGTGCATACTATTCAGCATATTTTTTTTGTGCTAAGGCCTAAGAACCAACAGCGTTACGAGCTAGAAGCAGTAGGAGGGAAAAAAGATTTTTGCTTTCCTGCAATATTTAATTAATGACGGTTACGGGTCACTAAGTCCATTTAAAACGAGAAACTTTGCTCAGCCCTCTCAACTTAGAAATGTGCACTTCGCATTTATAAGGGTGAAGCGAGATATAAAAGATCTGTCTCAGAAAAAAAGTGAAATTTCTTCTAGAAAATTCTTATTTTTACGAGAGAGCGGATAAGGAAAATGGAAGGGAAAAAAAGTAATAACTCGAAAGCTAGCATCTAAAAAAATGAATAAAAAGGAGAAACAGCTAAAACAAACGTGTCTGCTATGGTTGTGCTAAGCCAACGCAAAAGTTTAATGTGCGAATAATCACCGTGTAAAAAAAAGATGTAATAAATATGACCATGTCTAATGTCATCGGAGTAAGAGTACAAGCTCAAACGTGGAGCAAAAAAAGAGGTTTAAAGTTCATTTCCCTCTCATTTATTTCCAGATTCTTGAACTTTTTCAAGCAGAAAAATACCAAGCTTGGGTGCTTCTTTCAAGCTTGTCATTCATTTTCTTCGGGAAAAAAAACTTTTTTTGTCCGCAGTCATTCCATTTCCCTTTGTCCTATTAGATTATATAGAGAGAAAAGGGTGGTAAAAAGTGCTTTGGTTAAAAACTCGCTTTTCGTTATTTTTATGTATGCAGGCATCCAGGATTTTCTTTTGTGTGGTGATGACGCTGCGGAATGGAATGACTCAATTCAGCTTCTTTTTTTTCTTCTCCCGAGATGAATGAGTTTTCACTTGAAAGGAGGAAGACGTTTTTTAGGAACTTTGCTAGATTATGTTATCTCGCTCTTCTCACCATTGTTATTTGAGTGTACTCCTTGATAAGTTCATGACCTTAAGTGAAGTGTACTTCCGCACTACACACACACAAAGCTCCGCATTTCTTCCAACCAATTTTCTTCTGTGAAGGGAACTCCACTCCGGAGGAGCGCCTAGCACTAGATATTTTGGGAACGCAAACATTTCCATCTTAGTGCGGAGCCGATAGTTCCCAGAAAACGAGTGTATTAATGCGGCATGCATTCCCAAAAGCATTTTTCACTTTGGCAATCCTGTCGCAGCTGAACATCGAAAATATTGACGATGGTTGCTCGCAAGAAAAAGAAAGTGCATTGCGTGTTTAGATGTTGCAGTTAAACTGACAGCCTGTCACCGATGTTATATCGGGTCAGTTATTTGCTTCGAACCCAACAGGAACATGTAAGTTTGGTACATCGCTATCAGTTAGTGCCAATCGACAATATTTTTGATATTGCGAAAACTGGTTAAAATAATTGGAGTATTCTTAAATAATTCAGAGCCCCGAAATTAAAATGATTGCTGCGACATTTCCAAGGTTGTGTCGAAGTACGTATGCACTATAATCGAATTTCCAAAAAAAATCTATTTTATTTAGCTTACCTTGATTTGTAGCGAATAGCAAGATGATATAGGGTACGCTGAGGATCCACCTAGTGCACCGAACCGATGTGGTTTCCCAGCAGCGCTTGATTGCTTGATCCATGGTAGTATACTTTTGATAACGACTGACACGCACGCAATCAACAGTACAAAAAAAAAGTTGTATATTTTCAAATATCTAAATATATTTGTATAATGTATCTACTTCTTAGACGTAATTTATATACACTGCAGTATTATAGCAAGAACAGTCAGAGAGATTGCCTCTTCTTCCTTTGTTTGAAAATGTTTTGTGCGTATGGCGAAGAATCATTAGCTGAAAGGTTCAAAATGTGCTCTGTCGTCAGTCGTCACGTCACTGAACACCGTACTCAGTTAGATTGGAGCGAAACACATATTTAACTAAGCACTTTTGCAAGGAGCTCATGATAACAGCTCGTAGAGGTGAAAATAGTTCCCAGTTTATATTACGTGGCAGTGTGCATGGAAGGAAGTGAGGTGGATCCAGTTGCATTTTTCAGTGCTAGACTCGTTGAAATTATTCAAGGAAGTTTAGGAGCTGCACGTTACGTCTGTCTGAAATAAAACAAATAAAATAGTAAATAAGTTGGGTTTATCTAAGATAAGCAAACAAGACATGAAGGGGGTATTTATTTTGATTGCGTAATGCAGTTTGCAACGGAAATAATGCAGTACCATTCCAGTTATATATAGTGCCTTGAATTTTGCATTTTTTAAAGCCACCTATATCACTTTTATAATTTTTTTTGGGGCGGCATGTCTTCAAACAACCTTCACGAAAAAAAAACATTGAAAGTCGCATGTGAGACAATCATGAGCATATCAGATTCCTTGGAGGTGACCTTGGATTAAGAATTCGAAGGAGAAAGGAGAGGCGTCCATAGGTATGCATAATTAATGCTTATTACTGTAGTCAAAATGCTTCGGAAGGCCCTGCGGTATAAAAAGCTGCCACTTTTGCTCCGGCTCCAATAATGCCAGGAAAAGTGAAAGCAATTAGAGGAAAAATATATGCGTCATGGTTTTGGAACAGAGCGGAAAATGTTGCAGGTTTTTGCGTGCCTCCAAAAAACATATTTAAATTAGCCGTGCTTCCTCCATCAAACCATCTCATACAACTTATTGCAAGTTACTACAAGTCGACTAGTAATTCAATGCATTGAAACGGCAAATTAACTTTGTTGTGTTCCTGATTGCTCATTATTATACTTGGCAAGAATATGACATAATGACAGACACGGTGAGGAAATTAGAAACATTCTCTTTCCGCCGTGGACTCATGTCTGAATTATAATGGATGGCTATGCACATTCCAAAAAAGTGAGGAATGCTGAGCCGAGTGACTATGGAATGGAGTGCTTTACACACTTAAAAGCATTACAACGCTAAGCCTTCCCCACAGCTCCTCTCTAATCATGATTTATTACAGCTTATAGTGGCCGCAAAATTTTCATGCATG
The DNA here is from genome assembly GCA_027744115.1 of Acrocyrtus sp. NNG-2020. Taxonomy (NCBI): domain Eukaryota; kingdom Metazoa; phylum Arthropoda; class Collembola; order Entomobryomorpha; family Entomobryidae; genus Acrocyrtus; species Acrocyrtus sp. NNG-2020. The sequence continues at coordinate 11,535 of JAHZND010001292.1, forward strand.
CTTTTCATAAAAGACAAAATAAAAGTTTGCTTTATACGATCAATGCACGCTTTAATATTTTCGGCATTCCATCACATGAAAGCAGAAAACCACCTATTTTCTCTCCGGAAGTATGCTTTGACTATTACACCAGATTTGCATAGCTCTACTGAAAAAAATTTCAATTTGAATTTTACTCCCGCTCACAGCCATTCTCCTCTATTTTCCCTCTCCCTCAACTCCACTCGCAAAAACAGGGTAATACACGTAAAAAGTCAGTTTTCAATAGGAAGAAATTACAGCTCACTTTTTGGCAGCATAACTTTTCTCAACTAACAATTAGAGCACATTATTTACCCTGTGCCTACCAATAATAATTGTTTATGTGGAGTGATGTGAGGGAAAAGAGAAAACGGGAAGAAAAGGAATGTACTTTGGCCAAGGTTTATTGCTCTCATTTTCTTCCAGTTTCGTGCACGATACGTGTGTGTGTGCTTTTTCACTGCAAATATATTTCTTTCCCATTTCAGACTTTTCTAATTATTAGGATTGAAATTGCTAGCTGTAGCTCTAACAATTTCAAAAATTATTCAGTGATGCTCCTATTTCTAGTCCATTAAGTGTACTACTAATTCCAGTGCTATTTTCTTATTTCCAGCCCCTAACCTGTTAGTATGCAGCGCCAGGAAGTCCTGATCCTAAGTAAATAGGAGAGAGGGAAAATGTGTCTTCACTTTTTCTGGAAAGTACATATATTTTCCTGCGCTTTTTTAACGGTCAAATGGAACATAGTTTACATGGCTGCAAGGCTGCAGTAATTTTCTGGAGAGAACACCCGCCGGCACGCCAGAATAGCTAATAACAATACGTCAAGTATGAATATGTGCTGGAGCCGAAACTGTAGGAAAAAGGAGTGTCATTTACGATGGTCATTATGGTAGATACTAATAAGTCTCATCATCACCATCATTCCCGTTTCCCGTCATATTCATTGCCTTCATCAGCATCGGAATTTTGTGGGGACATGGAATAACTCTGCTTATTTGATGAGCTGCACGGGTGAAGAATGCTGCCGGCGAAGAGGCCTAAATATTTTACGAGAGGAAATTAATAACGTTCATTTTTGGCGGAGTGCAGATGCGGATGTGGATATTGGCTTGAGGCTACTCTGATGCATCTCTCAATTAGGAAAATTTGCAGAATATTTTGCATCCTCCTACCTCCAGCTCGGTTCTTTTGAAGACTTCATTGTCGGCAAATCTATAATGATGTAATCATTACGTAACAGCTTTAACTGGACTAGTATGTCCTGACCTTACTGATGATCAGAGAATGTCCTTCCGCTAACGAGCATGCTAATACTCCACCACTTTCAAATTAGTTAGGTGCCCGTTCATTTTCACTAACAAGGACAAGTATCCTTTTATATTGGAAAATTGCAACCCTTCTCTTTTCCTTCTAATTGGCGAGATGGACATATTAGAATATTTTTTTTATGCAATACAAAATAAGTCATTCCAATTACGGTTAGTGCCGCTTTCCAAATTATCCATCGCAGTTATTCTCACAAGAGCAAGTAAAATAGCTGATGCATTAAAGATGAGCCAGCACATATTGCTATCGCTTTTTTCTGTCAGTGTCAGTCCGTAAAGCTAATGACTAAAGTGAAGGTATAATAAAAGAGGACTTGACTTTTTTGAGTGATTGCCTATCGCCTTGTTATATCTTTCCTGCTTTGGGCGCACTGTATTAGCGAGGGCCTAGCACTAAAAGTAATTCACAATTCACATTTTTTCAAGTATGGCATGTTCTACAAGGAAATACAATTTCATCATCCATCTCCATCCTCACCCCACAATTGGGCATAGGAAAGTACCCATGACCAAATTTTTATTTTTATCACAGGAAGAAATCCATCAGTTTCATTATCTCAATTCCGGATAATTTGTTTTATATTGCTTCACTCCACTCCTAAAGTGTAATGCGAGTTGGATGGGATGACGATATGATGATGTGCACCTTTTTTTATTGTAGCTTGTACCTTGCAAAATAATGTGGAAAATCGATCAAAGAAATGAATGTCAGAGCAGTGAAAAAATATATATTTCGTGAAGTCCTCCATTTAGCGAGCTGGAGTTTTTTGTGTGTGCAGCTAACCAACTTTTCCGCATTAGACGGGAAAGTGGAAGTGCAAAAAAAATCCTTTTTATTTCGCTTCCCCATATTATCCACTCTTTTTTTTCCTTTACCCTTCTATAGATTTTTTTGGGTTGTGTTTTGTAAAATCGCGATAGTTTTCCTCTTTTCCTGATACAATAAAAAATGTATTCTCTATAGACAAGTTTTCTGCCCACTTGAAAGGAATTTTTTTACTCCTTTTCAATCATTTACCGTGATTTTGTTCTGGAAAGAGAGATGTGAGAGGATGATACGACTACAAAAAAAACGATTTCTGATTTTTTCCGTCAGTTTTATTGCAGCTGGGTATAAACCCTGAGCAGGACAAGGATATAGATTTAGAAAGTGAAAGGGAAGAGAAGTGGAAGAAACCACTCCTCCGTTAAACTAGCTATTGAAGATAATGCGCGGGAAGTTCTGCAGTGTAGATTTCAGGTAAGACCATATCTATCAGTGGACAAAAGGGAGTTTTGATATCCCTTTAAAATACGTATTTTACTGCTACTTCCCACCCTCCTTGAAACAAGCCAAACAAAGTGGGGCAAATAATAAAAAAGTCATATTGTTCGTTTTCTCAGCTGTTAGCTTAATTGGCAGTTGAAGTAGCCCTAAAAGGGGATATCGATTCTCTCATAAAAGTTTTCACAGCTTTATACCTCCTAATCAATAGATTTTTTGGGGGATTACCGAACAAAAATGTAAAATCAGTGTCAAGAGCGTTTTTATTGGCACGGTACTAGAAAAAAACATGCCTGTTTTTGCAAAATGTGTCATTTTCCTTTCCAAAGGGGAGTTTGAAATGTGTCAGTTAGAGGGTGAAAACGTTTGACACTCTACTCTAATATTAGAGTGGCGACGAGTGGCGCTAATGCAAAAATCAAGTTAAAAAAATTATTATTGCCCATTCCTCTTTTTTGAAAACAGACAGAATGGCAGACACAGTTGGACGTTGGACTACGGCTAGCCGACTATGATAAGGTGGATAACTCATTTTACTCACACAAATGTATTAGTAATGCCTCGGGGAGAGTTTAGTTCCCTTCAGGAATAAAATTAAAATGGGGAGTCAATGGCCAGAGATTCCGCTCATTAATTATTAAAAAGCTATTCAGTCCGCGTGCTGTCTTAATTAGTGGGTTTTTGTGTTCCTAAGCGGGAAAGGTACAGCCAAGAAGTGAAAAGGAAAAAGGATTGTGATGCCTTTCATGACTGATAATTTTCCTGACCGGGGAATTTACAGTGGCCGGAGTATTTTTATCCACGGTTTTTTTTTTCAACAAAGCGCATAAATGAAATGAATAATTCATTTTGTTTTTCAGAGTTCTCATACCGCTTTATTGAAAGTGGAATTGTCCTGTCCAGTGAAAGGGAGGCCTACAAATTTATTGAGTTGTTGACTTAAGGAATTGTCGAGTGAGAGCCAAACACAGTGAAGTGAAATGAACACTGTTTGCATAGCTCATAATACATTGACACCTGTATCATCATCATCATCATCATCATGGTATCGTGGAAAGAGGAGAGCACGACCCATTCGCGCGGTCAGAAATAGCAAAAAAACGGAATCTGCTTTGCAGCATGAGCAACATGATTAAAAATGTACGGCTTTGATTTAGTATCAAATAAATCGTATACATTTTCTACATTTAATAATAATAATGAGCATATGTAAAGATCTAACAGCGCAAACTTCCCAAAAAATGATAAAGCAGAGGAGCTGACACTGGTTGAGAATTTTTTGCAATAACATTCTATTTTTTCCGCTTGACATTCAGCACGCCTATTTTGCTCTTTCCTCTTTTCCCCTCGCCGCTTCTCAAGTACCCCAAGAACGAATCATAAATAATCTCAATTTGACATCTATTTTCTTCCACTTCGTGCTCTCAAATATGAGAAATATATTGAAAATAGCGGGAAGAGCGGAGGAGGAAGTAAAAAAGGGAATAACTTTTATTTTCTCTGCTGAGCAGAAATAAAGATGAAAATCGTTTCTTGTCATTTCACAAAAAGAAGAAAAAATAGTAAAAAGAGGAAAATGATTATGTGCATACAACTGCACACAATTTTTTCTTTCCAGCAAGGTTATTCCCTTCCCTGTCTTTTGGGGATAGAAGGGTGAGCTTATTGCATATTGCGTTGAACGCTACGTCGCCCTTTTCATCCTTATCGCTTCTCTTGCTAGCGACAGAGTCCGCATTCAATAAGAAACTGGAGAAATCGATTTTCATTTGAGAAAAGAATATATTTTTGTTCCAGTCAAAAACACGATGCTCCCCATTTGATAAGCAGCTCATATCTTAATGTATTCTGTATTAGTAATTTAAATTTGAAAGTCCCTTTTTATAACAAACATCTTACAAAAAACGACTAGTTTCGTATAACAAAACTTTCTAAAAATACATTTCTCATAGTGCCCCCAAAAGATATAAAAATCAAATAATGCGTAGATCTAGAGCGTGAGAAAGTGGGATGAAAAACGTCCAGTTAAAAAAGCAATTTTTACTTGTTCGCTAGTTCATCCTCTTCTCAATACTTTTATTATGTGCTCACATGTCTCCCTTCAAATCCACGTAATTTCTTAACCATTTTTCTCCCATTCTTTCCAAAGAAAATAAATGTTTTTTTTGTGCTAGAGAAAAAAGAACTCGCGGAAATCTAGAGAGTTATTAGGATTGAAAGTGAGAGGAGCAAAAATTGCCTCCGGAATAAAGTGGCGTGTAAGGCTGGAAGCACCTCTATCAGCAAAAACTACTCCACTTATATAGAACGTACTTCAATGAGAAGTAAAATATGGAAAGAGAAGCCCCCAAAAAATGATAGAATTTATTTTTGGTGTAACCTTTTACACTTAAAACTACCTTATACGACTACCAGGGGGAATGGGAAAGATCAAGTTGGAAAGAAAAAAAAGTAAAAGTGACAGTTTTCTAAGCCTTCCACGCACACTTATATGAATCCTATTTATTTTCGTTCTAATATACTGCGAAAACGACATAAATTACAAAGTATTTGGTGGAGCAGCCTTAAACATGCGAGCTCGTTTAGAAAACCAGACCAGCTTGTATTTAGCAGAGCTCAGCATCCGCGCCATTTTGACTGATTTCTCAAAAGAGGTATCAATTCAATTTAGATAACAGTGAGAAGCAGCATTTAAAAAGGAAAGTGAGCAGGGTTCATCAGAGGAAAAATGTATTTTTTCAAGTTTTACACTTCTCTCCAAGAAGAAATATATATATTTTTTTTCGAGGTAAAGAGCTTGGCAGCTCTGCTCTACTAACGCATGATGAAAAACTTGAGACTGTGAAAGGGAACGATTTTTATTATGTCATCTTCCCATTCTCTCGTCACTTATCCCTTTTCCAGTGGAGAAAAGTGCGCACATTTTGTAGTACCTAACCCCACCCCAAGTAAATGCAGGACTATTACCATTTTCGTCATCATCCGAGAATCCGACCTACTCCATTACTATTACTAGCACTCATCTCCTAAATCCGTAAATCATATAGATGAAAAAATTGAGAAAATGAGATATGAAGAAAAGGAAACTATCCCCGAGGGTATATATTTTCCTTAGAAATGAAAAGAACGGGTGGAGAACTGCGGAAGAAAATATTTTCATTCTGACAGAAAAAGAAGGGAGTAAATATATGGCTGCGACTGCACATACGAGACCCAAAGAAAAAAAAATTCACACAAACAAATACGATATGTAACCCTGTCGTTCCCATTTCATTCACTAGAATGTAAGGGAAATCAACCTCGTGTGAAAACTGAAAAAAAAGTACGGAAACTTACAGCGCTCCTCCTTTGCTTGTAAGTACCGGGTGGAAACAGAAGGAAGGAAAGTTTTATTTTTGGCTTCACAACACTCCCTACATGAACTAGTTGCCGTTTTCGTTGAAAGGAGGGAAGGGAGCAAAAAGGTCAAGTGAGGCAGTCTTTTTTTGTTCCGTATATGCTTGTAGCCAATATTGTAAGCGTCTGACGGAGCTGCTGTAAAAGGTGCATGTGTGTAGATACAATAGAAGAGGAAGGGCAAATGTAAGAGAACCGCTTACAACTACAGCAATAACCGTATCTGTCAGTTGGAAATTGCAATGGAGGAGAAGTGCTAGTGAGCAGAGTAAGAATAGAAGGACAAAGTTGCTGCTGCAATAAGTGGCTCTTGTTTCTGCCAGCAAAAAAAATAATTTTTTTGCACGGATGCTTTTCATTTCAGGTAGTATTTAGGTAGGTATTCGCAAAATTTGGTTAGGAGAAGCAAGGTTGAACTAACCATTGCTATTCCTTATTTATGCGAGATGTCTACTTTACATATCTCAATTCTTTCCCAGCCAATTGTGCACATTTCTCGGACGATGAAATTTTGTTGGACTATTCAATGCAGACTTCATTTTTCTGTTTGGGCTTCGACTAATTTTCTGACAAGAATAGGACTGACTTTTTGAGTCATTTGACGTGTCAGGTCAAGTTTTACGCTCATTATTGTAAGGAAAATAAATTCGAAAAAGAATGGACTAATGGAGTAAGACAGATCTCAACGTTTACAGGTATATACATTTTTAAAATTAATTCTTATGGACGTCTAACTTAAACATTTCAGTTTAATTTATAGATTGAGTAAAAATGAATTACTCAAAATCTTGACAATGCATACCTACAACCGGTGTACTTACTTGTGCTCGACTGTAGTAAGCTATTTTACTTCTTTAACAAGGAAGTGGGAGAAAGCATTATTTTATGCATTGCATCACTATAAAGTAGGCATGCGTTTCTTAAGTATGTATTCTATATCAATCATCAGTGATTGTTGTTCTGCACTACAGCAGAATAGAATACATTTATTGCTGCCTTAACCTAGACCACTGCCGCACTTGCTACCTATGTGTATTTCCCTCTTGTGTGCTAATTAGGTCACGGGAACGGAAACCTTTTAGAGATGATATTAGGCAAGTCTTTTTTTATATTCCTCCTACTGTATTGTGCAATTACAGTTTTGTAAGCTAGCGCACCTCTTGCAACACCAGAGAGGAGGAAATTAACAAGGTCAAGTAACACGTAACTGAGTTTGCAATGCAAATAGTAGAAGTATGCAAGATGCCTACAGGGCTATAAAACTCATTCATTAATAATTCATTTCACTCTTCCATTACTAGACGCATTTAAAACATGCAACATTTTGCGCAGGGAATTGAAAATTATGCGCTGCACTCTTACTTCCTCTATGTCGCGGCATTGGCATACACAATGTTTTAGACATACTGAAAAGTAGAAACATGTGTGACCACCTTCAATATATTATCCGCAGTCTTTTATTTAGCGTCCCCCCAACAAACTTTATTTCTAGGAGTGCCAGCTCCTTATTTTTCTCTTAGCAAAAACTTTGGGAAATCCTTCACGGGAAATGAAAATCCCGGGTGATTCCAGTTGACACTTTCGTAATCATCCACACTCACCTACCGCATTCCCATTTACCTACTTACCCATTAAAGCCAGGCCAGGACTATATAATATTTGTCCAAGGTTAAAGTATTCATATTTTTTATGAAGCTAACCAATGTAAAAAACTAAAAAGGAAAATAACGTCATGGGAAGTAAGTTAGCTTCCACTCCCAGAGGGGAAACTATATATTGGCCTTAGTCTCAAAGTGAAACTCTCACATCATCAAAACTAAAAGTTTTTTTTTCTCCTAATTGCCTCTCTACTCCTCTCCACCTTTTCTTTGTTTGTCCCAAATTATTCCATCATTAATATTCACACTCGGAAAGGGAAGAGTAAAGCACTACCACATAATGGGTGAAGAGACCTACTGACTTGATTCCAGGTTTTGACGTGGTAACGGTGACGGTGTAGAGGCAGAGGGTAGGCAAATGGTGCTCCAGGCGGTAGCGGTAATAAGGAGTGGGGTGGTATGGTGGTGGTGAGTGTTGAGGTGATAAACAGACTAAATTTTTAATGTGTTCGTATTCTTTCTAAAAAATTTTTATTGGCTCTCTCCCTTACTTGTTTCCTCCAGCTCTTAATTAGCACGTAATACTACGCCTTATCATGTCCCTGGCAGTTGCTGAACTTCCTTTTTACTGTTTATAATTGATTATTTTTTTCAGCACCAGTTGAGCAGACACTGTAATATGATAAGCAGTGCTTGCTTCTTGAAAGACGGCTAAAATTTTTCCTTTAAAAAATAAGTTGAAGCATCTGAGAAACGCTTCAGGATTGAATAATTTCTCAATGGGAAGCGCTCCTTTCTCGTTATAGTTAACGTGGAGAAAGCGCTCCCATTCTGGTGTGATGAGACGAGTCTAAACGGATTTAATCAAGAGAAATATCTCGAAAAACAAAAACAACGCACGGCCCTGTCCTTGTCTTTACTCTGAGAGAAACGCTGAATTGATTCCACGCTACTGTAGTTGAAGAAGGTAATGGTGACGGGCATGAGACAGGGGACGACATGGCACTGGAATATCAGAATGAAAGAACTGAGACTCCAGCGAAGCTTTTGCCTCAGCTCTCGTCAGTTTTCCGCCGGAGAGGAAAATCGTTGAAAAGCCGTCATAATTTAATTGTGTTTACTTCATTCATTTACGATTACCCTCCCCGAAAAGTAGACTCACTCTTTTCGCTGCCTTTTCAGACTCCGAGAAATGAGTCGGTTCTCTAGTTCACTTTCACTAAATAAAATAGGAGACCTTCAGACGTCATTTCTGACTGAGAACCTCACAAGTCAGCTCTGATGAGCTGGCTCATAGTCACTTTTTTTATACTCGCTGTGAATAAGAGATTATAGACTTTGGATAGGATACTTTTTGTTTGTAGACGTAAACCAATTGTGTGAAATTGCTGGAGCTCCTCCAAAATTCAAGCAGTACCCAAGTAACAGTGAAATAGCACTGAGTAAGAGGAGCGCTTCACCAGAAGTAAGCCAATCAAGGCTAGAGATAACTAATTTATTTTCTTCTTCCTTGTCACATTGAAAATTTAGAGGACATTGATTGCTCAACAGTTCCCCTTCTTCTCTTACACAATTCCCATCCCGACACAAAGCCACATTAAACTCAACTCATGAAAATTGCTCTCTTTTTTGCCGGACTTTGTGCATCCAAAAAATATTAGAGTTGTGCATAAAACAATGAATATTTCAGTTCATGTTTCGGCTATGGTGGCACACTGCCACTGACAGAGAAATCCTTTCTCACACTGAATAAATGAGGAATATGAACGTTCTCCCGTCACTCTGTGAGTTTGAAATGCATACACAAAAAATAATTAAATCATGAAGTGTATTCCCAGCATTATTCATGCATAAATGCACGCCACTACCTTTGCAGCACACAATATATGCATTATGCATCTTCCCCATTCTCCATCTTTTTCTCTACTCTTTCCACTCCACCACCGGAAAAGCGGGAGAAAAGGGAGAGGCGACCTAAAAACTAGGAAACGGAATTGAATAAGAAGAATGAGTGTGTTTTGACTAGGAACGCATCAACTTTTTGGCGATATGCTCTCCTCCCAGAAAGTGTTTTAATTCCTTGGGGATCCCTTGTCAGAACAAGAGAAAAGACTTGAGATGAAGAGAGCCGACTAGCGCAACACATATTCCCGCTCTCACACAGATATTGGATTAAACTGGAAAAGGAGAGGACTGAGAGGAACAGAAGGAGGCTGTGAAGCTCCTTTTCAGGGAGACAACAGAAAAGTAACTTCCTTCCCAGTTCAGCAGCCCCATAAAACTTAGCACGCTAAAAATAGTAAAATTCCGTCTCACAACTGATATCAGCTATAAAATGCAATATATCATCTGTGCATATTTCCTAAAAGATGGGAAATTTTAACTATGCAACTTTACTCCTTTCGCACTATAATGATGATGGTGATGACGATGATCGTCTCAATCCTGGTGACGGGTCTGCTCACTGCTCAGCTAGTTTCCGCGTAAAAGTAAAATATATATATATTATTTAAGTTGGTGCAAGATGGGAAAGATAAGTGTGACTAGTTACAGGCCTTATCTTGAACACTTAATATGTTGAGTGGCTTGACTCCAACTGCGATTCTAAGTAAGTTTCTAGTGAATGGGAAAAAAATCTTGTAGGGGGCTTCTCTAATTTATACATATTTTAAAATACACACACAAAAAAAGTTTTACAATGTGAAGGGAGTATTATAATTAAATACCCTGAAGGGTTTGTACCTTCTTCTTCTTACTTTGCTTCTTGTGTCTGTGTGTACAACTTTTTCCTTTTGGGGGAGGATGAAAGAAGCGACAAGTTTCTGATACAGTCTCGAATTTCAAGTTGTTGCTTCAGATGAGATGCTTTTTGGAAGGGACGGGGAAGTTTATTGAGATGGGATGAGCGGAGAAAAAGTGGGGATGGGAGAGAGTGTGTGATGTAATGTGATGTGATGTGTGAAGCTCATGAATAGATTTTAGGTGAAAGTGAGTTCGCGGTTGAACCTAAAATACACAAATTTTCTGCGGAACTTTGGTGGTTTTTCTCTGCTTCTGTTTTAGGAATTGTTGTATATTTTATAAGTAAAGTTCAGTCAACTGCATATATGCGGCTCTTAGAAGGATCACTTTCCTTTTTTTGTCTTTTCCCGACCACCTATAAAACGGCCGCCTCTTTAATGTGGACATACTTCAGATATATGTTGAGGGCACGCTTGGCTGCTGGTTCTATTTATTTTGCATTTACTTGAAAATTCTTTTCTTTGTCTGTTTCTTCCTTTCAGAGAAAAGCAGAGAAAGGGAAATTGTTTATAAGTTGAAATATGAAAGTTTGCTGAGAAGATAGCGCTTCTCTTGGGGCACTGTAACAATATGACACATTTGAAAACACTTTCGTGCTTGCGAAGCCCTCGAGGAAAGTTCAGTTCCTGCTAAAAGTGATTCTTAATTTGAAAAGTGTTTTGCCAATGGACTGGAATTACTACAACAGGGGGAGGCTATGCACGGGATAAAAGGTAGTCATGATGGCGGCGATGATTAGATCCTGCCGATAGAAGGGAACCGTGAAGTACAGACTACGCAAAGATTTAAGATATGTAAATACACTCCGTCTTTTTTCTTAATTGGAGAAAACACCATTTCCGCGATTAATTACGAAGTGTAAATGGGATACAGTGGGAAACATGTCTATTCCCGATTAACTTTTTTTGAGAGAGTTTTCTCCCGAAAAAGAGCAAGTTGCTTTCCTAGGAAAAATTAGGATGGACATGGAATGAATTACATGAATAAATTTAATGATGTCTTTATCTTACCCGTTTCAAGTTACTTTTTTTTTCTTCTACCTTATCTTTCCACAGAAAATTATATGCCATTAGTCATTTTCTTCATTTTCAGAGTGTGTGTGCCCGGATCTAGCAGAGCGTAACTGAATACGTCTCTTGGTCCCTGATAAAGTTTTTTTTTCTGTGAGTAATGCTATGTTATGTGATAATGGGAAAGAAGATGGTAGACGAAGACGGAAAAAAATTCAAAGAAATTTAAGAACACGAGATAATGATGGGAGGATCCTGAATAAATTTTCTCTGTCTTCGCCTCCGTCTTTTCTACTTCCTTTCTGGTTTTCTTCTGGTCTCAAATAGGTAGTACGGTTTCGACTACGGTTGAGTTTTTCTTGATTATGTCTTTGTGTGAGTTTGAAGGAGGCTGGTTAGTCTGAGAAGGAGAAATACCAGAAAAAACGGGAAGTAGGTCACTGTGAAAGTACACGAGAAATTTTTTTTCTGTCTCTCTGTCTCTTCTCACAGCCTCATTAGGAAGTGTTGTACTTGGATGATGAAGGTGATGTAGGCTTTGTATGGGCGGGAGCAACTTTTTTTTGTGTGAAATTTCACTCGTGCTTCCTCCTAACATGGTCATTTGCACTGTTTTAAGAAATTTTTCTTATGTAGGCACACACTCCTCTTCAAGAGCATTCATTAAGCCGTGGGATGCAGTGCGCTATGAAATAACAGCTTTCATTAGAACCAACATGCTCTCGGTGAATGCGTAAGTGAGAAAAAAGTTTAAATTTAAAAATATAAACGACACCAGTGTCTCAGATATTTTGATTAAAAATTGTAAATAACAGTCGAAAAAATATGGTTATTAGTTATTATGTCTGAGACCATTATTTTTACGAATTGGTCATTGGTTGTCCTAGTCCTGATTCGAAAATACATTATGTATTTTTAACTTAAACGCCGATAATAAGTTTATTAAATAAGTGGCATTCTTTATAATGGAAGATGCAATACACTTGTAATACTGATTCTTCTTATTTGTGAAATGGGAAAAAAAAAGAGAAATAGTCTATTTCTATCGTTGAAATGCAACTAGGTATTTACCATTGTAGTAGCTGAAATGTATTTATTCACTCACCATTTTAGCTACATTAATGTAAGCAAGTGAGAATTTCTATCGTTGATTGAAATGCAACTAGGTATTTACCATTGTAGTAGCTGAAATGTATTTATTCACTCACCATTTTAGCTACATTAATGTAAGCAAGTGAGCAAGTCGCATCCTCAGCAAGGGCATATGAACATTGAGCAATCTTCCCAAAGCATTGGACGGATGGAAGCTAGCGCGTGCAATGCAGAGTTTCAGCGATAAGTCGTAATAAAAACAATAAAAGCACTAACACAATATAAACAGCAATAATCACACTAGCAGCAAAGGCAAGTCTTATTTTTTTTTTGGTGGTAGTGCAGTTTCGTGGGAGTAGTGCAGCCTTCAGCGGAGAAACAGGAAAAGGCGAAATAATATTTCCATTATTACCCCCAAAAGCTTCCTCCTCACTTTTTTGTAACTTGATTAGAAAAAGTAAGTAATAGAAATGACACCTTAATGTGCTAACACATGGTTTGGCATTCACTTTCACTTTTCCCATTCTCCCCAACATTCCATTTCTGCTGTTTCTGCCTTTCCTGAAGAAAATTGAGTTTTCCTCCGCTTACGCATCTTCCCCGGAATTAGTTTTTCCTCCAATAAAAATAAGAAAATGGTTCGTGCCTCACTAAGAAAATTGTTTTGAAGACACCTATTATGAGAAACGGTCAAAATAAGAGAAAGCTACAATCACTGCTAACAAATACACACAGCTCAGCACAGATTACATTGTGCTATTTCATCTGGCAACTCGGATATATATATTTTTTTCTTCTAATGAAGACAAAGCTTCTTCCACGCAGCTATGAAGGAGAGGAAACGCATGTTCATAAGAAAAAGCGATAAAAGCATATTACGCAATATATGGAGAGGGGAAAACGTAGACAATTTTTCTGATTTCACTCACTCCGCCACAATGCTAACAAGGAAAGACGAGAGCTGGGCACAGCTGGGGAGCTACTAAGATACAAATGTCGCCATTTCTCCTACTGACTTTTTATACTCTCCTCATGATTACGCTGTTAGTGTTTAGTAGAAAAAGACTTTTGAGAATTTTTGCTTTCGTTTTCTAATTTTTTTTCCTTTCTCGGGTTTCCTTCCTTTTCCTGTATTTTTTTCTCTTGTAATTTTTTTGAATAAAAAAAAGTTTCCTACAAAAGGAAAAAGAATTTTTTAGACAAAGGCTTATTTACAAAGAATATTTTAGGGATTATAAGAAAATGTGAAGACAGCAGCATATTGCAAGTCATTTCTTCTTTACAGATTTTTTTTCATGCACAATGCTTATTTCAAGCGATTTTTTTGAAAATGGAGAAAATAACAAAAAAAAGATGGTAAATGGTAACAGTCGAGCGGTGCAGGATCAAAGCTCGTTTTATCTTGGAGATATAGGCAGCTAACGAGGTATTTCATGAAAGAATATTTCAGGGATTATAAGAAAATGTGAAGACAGCAGCATATTGCAAGTCATTTCTTCTTTACAGATTTTTTTTCATGCACAATGCTTATTTAGAGCGATTTTTTTGAAAATGGAGAAAATAACAAAAAAGATGGTAAATGGTAACAGTCGATTTTTAAAGTTGTAAGATTTTTCTTTCTTTTTTTTGGAGAAGAGAAAGAGGAAGCGGTGCAGGATCAAAGCTCGTTTTATCTTGGAGATATAGGCAGCTAACGAGGTATTTCATGACATCTGCTCGTCGCTTTGCTGAAAATCTTAAAGCTACAGAGGCAGCTTTCAGTCGGATGATACTCGTCATCGTCATAAAGCATGCTCCTGCAGCTTTCGATTTTCGCTTTGCTTCCGACCCTGCCATTTCATATGGAAGCAAGTCTCAATTAAAGGAAGGGCTGTCTAAAAAAACGAATGTGTACAGCACGAACGGATGTTTTCCAGGGCATTCACCATTCGTCCTCACAATAGACAAGGTATTCCAAAAACTTTGCACTGGATGCCTTGCCTTATACATTTCACATTTTTAATTGATTCTCATTCCCTTTAAATTTTAATAAGGTTATTATTTGAAGCTTAATAAAACTTCGTGGGACACTGGCCCAACTATACAATCGATTTTCACCTAAAATATGAATTTTATACTCTTGTGCCCTCCCCCTTTTAAAAATCCAGTTGAATCAATTCTCTCGTAATTATCTTCATAAAACATGCCCCCAAAAGGAAAAACATGACTTTTAATGTTTCCCACACATATAAAGAAAGTCCCTTTTAATGTACCTAACGACTTTCCCCATATTTTATGAAGGAATTGGACGAAGGAGAGAATAGGACTAAAGATTTTTTTTCTTTTTGGGAAGCACAAACATTTCAGATTCAGGACAACACAGTTTTCTTTTCCTTTATAATAATAACTCCATTCATTATCATATATATCTCTGTTTAAAGTGGGTCTTTCTTCCTTTACATATCGGGCAGCTAAGAAAAGCGCCGGCATAGAGTGTACACAGGACAGAAAAATATATAGGTACAAAACATTGTCGAAAAATTCCATTCCACTTCCCATTCCTTTTCTCTCTCCTTGAAAGGAAAATTACTTATGAGCTAAGTCAACCAGGAAAAGCTATTAATTCCATCTCACGCCCATATGTAATCAAGTGCCTACACTTAAAGAGGAAATAAGGTATATTCCCTATTTTCAGTCTATATAATCGCACCGGAGAACATAAAAGAGGGTGAGGGAGAGGTAAGTCTTTCCTCCTCTTCAAAGCCCATAAAAATGAGTAGCAAAGCCCATTCATTTTCAAAATCAATATTTCTTTTTCGCATTCTCCCTACAAGGAACAAAGGCTACGAAGACTGGAGGGAGATAGAGGATAGTATTATTAAAAAAAGGAGGCGACGCTATATACACTGTATCTCCCTCCACACATATGTACATTGTTCTTTACTACTTTCACTATAAAATGAAAATTTAGTGGTGTAGTGGTGTAAAAGGGAAACCACAAAAACACACGAGCACACACACACACTCTCACACAATCATATATTGTCCAAGCCTTGAAGGGGGAGCCATATTGATTTCGGCATTTCAGGGAAAAGAAATAAAAATTAAAGTGGTACAAACAAGAAAAGTGTTTCTGTTCTTAGGTTGACTTAAACTCGGTCGCAGCATACATGATTGGGCAAAGCCTCTGGACTCCTCCAAAGTGGAGAGGAGATATCCAACCGGAACAAAAAAATCCATTAAAAGGTTGACTACAAAATTCGTGCTGGAAATGGGAATTCGCTCCTATATGAATTTTATTTTGCTACACACGCTTCTAGCCAAAGTCGCTGGAGAAAGAGAGAAAAAAAAGTGGAGTTAGCGGAAACTACATTAGTGGTATGCAGGAATACATTATTTATATGTGCAGAGAGATAGACAGGTAGCAGAAGGTGTCCTCTTTTACCTTTCCCTACATTTTTACTATAAGCACCTATTCAAAAAAAATTAGCGTATAAAATTTTATATAAAATTACGTCACGTGCATACATCCATACAGCTCAGGAAGTGACTTAAGTGGAGAAATAGATTATTTTTTTCAAAGTCCCTAGAGAAAGCAGTAAATAGAGAAAACAGGGCAACAAGAAAACTCCATGAGAAGTGTGCTGGGTTGACAGGTGGATGTGTTTTTTTGGCGAAAGGAGTAGCGAAAAAAAGTAATCATTAAGATAGGAGTGCCTTGTCTTGCCAAAGTCAATAAAAAATTCATAATCATAACGCGGACTCATCGATATAAAAAGTTATAAGGAAAATCAGAGCAAGCTGCTGTTTGTTGTGGAAGGTTTCTCAATTCTCAAAAGCCAATATCTGAAAAGGCTAGAAGTAGTTCATTTCTCTCTGTATTATAAGTGGCTACATGATTGCGGCTCCTTCTTCCAGTTTTCTTTTGCGAAAACTTGAAAAAAAAACGGAGAGGAGAGAGACGAGAGAAAATACAAGTACCATCATCACGCATGGATCGGATAGATGAGCGAAAGTGTATAGCAGTGCTGGAAAGGAGATGCGCCCGAGAAGAAAACAATTTTAAAAGGGGATGATGAAAAAAAACGCGAGAAAATCTTTGCTTTTAGTATTTTATGGATATATTTATTTTTTTTCAGCTTAAATTGAATTCTTGACATGTTGTGTCTACACGCAATAATAATGTAGAGAGAAAAGAGGCAAGCTGGTGAGCTATTTTTTTTCTAGCTGAGCTAAGGACGTAAGAGAACAGGTGAGGAAAAATTAGAGAAAAAATCTGGGATTTTGCACTAAACTCCCCACAAAATCCTCTTTCTATCTGGTGTGTTCCCTTAAAAGATTTTTGGTTGCAGCCAGAGCCAGAGTGCTGCGCATTATTTTCTTACAAACCAAGTAGACCATCTTTTTTCTGTGTTGTCCTCGGGCAAAAGAAAACAAAAAAAAATTGTACGTTTAATAAGGAATCCTTATTCCCGCTGTAGCACACGCCTTACTTTTCATTCACTTTACTCTGTTTAGATAAACGCTTGAGCTATTTGTTTGTAGAAAATTTTAAGAAAAGAGAAGAGATTAAATTCGACTGAAATCGTCTACACTCATTTAGGAAATGTACTTTGAGAATGTTTGTACTATTGTTGAAACAACAATAAGCAAGGAATGAAAAACGATCCGTATTTGCGCAGCAGTAGTATGAGCGTATGTCGACAGAAAAAAAAGGTAATTTCGTCAGAAAAATGGATATGAGATGAAAACAAGTATTTTTGAAGGATCAGAGAGAGGGCTGAAAGACAAGGAGACTGCAAAATGGCTGCTAAATCTAATATAGCTCATTTTGTTCTAGATATTGATACACCTTTCTTCCGTCATGATATTTTCTCCATCAATCTGAATTGGGTTGGTGTGCCACCCGCCGTCTAGGAGAATCGAAAAAGATGGAAGTAGGTAGGTAGTTGGTAAATTGATCAAATATTGCCTTCACTTCCACTCATCTACTAGACAACTTGGAGCAAGTCAAAGAAGAAAAAAATATATATATTTGTATATGTTTTTCGCCTTATTGAATTTCGGAAAATTGGCAGGGCGCACAAAAAGCTAGTTTACTATTTTTTTTCTTATTTTGTCTCAACATCCATCCATACCGGTTACAACTGGAGAGGAAAAGCGGAGAACAATGGTCCAGGAGGTGAGTTTTTTTAGAGGATTTAGAGAAATCCATTTTTTCAAAAAGAAACCAGTCTAGAAATACCGAGAAATGAGAGATTGTTTTGGACAGATCATACAGCGCTGATGGAAACTCTTGTTTTTTGTTTTGCTTTGGCTCTGCCCGTGCCCCAAATTTCATTTGCTTTTTTCTTCCACTTTCATCTCCATCTCTCTCTCCGTATTCCAGCTTCACCTTATTTTTTTTCTTTAAAAGAGACAGATATAGGGGATGTGGAGGTGACCTTAAAACCCTTTTACCCGATTTCCTACTTGGCTCCTACTCCGCTGAACTTCAGAGAGACGAAGAAAAATGAGACGATAATAATGACAACAATCACGACTCCCTTTTTTATGCAGATTTTTTACCTTTAGGACGTCATTCCCACTGTATCCTTTTTAAATCATCTGTTCCCACTCGAATTTCGTCCTACTCGCCGCACATTTTTTTTATACTGAGGCAAGACACTTTTTTCCTCGTACATCAAAAGGCTTTCATATTTCCAGGAAATATACATCGTTAGTATTATCATTATTCCATACCTGTCTAGTCTTTCCATGCTAGTTTGGAACTCCCAGCGGAAAGCTCGTCCTTCCAAGAAGCGACCGAGAGTGAAGACAGCGGCCCAGGTTAGAGCTCATCTGCCAGTGATTTGCGACATTAAGGAGGAGGAACATACAAAAAAAGTATTTTTTTTTCAAGGGGAAGCCACTATATACGCTTGGTACTCGGATGGTGTTCCTGATGCTTGTGATGACGATGATGCTCTGTAGGTATTCACTTCTCGTGCCACATCATTTCCCTTTTATCGTCATCCCATCATAAAGTCTGGTGTAGTCATCCTCAGCATTTCCCATCAGCACAAGTTGTGCCTATGAAAATATATATCAAAATCAGATTGCAAAAGTGTAGTTTCTCTCCTAAAAGTTCTGGAGCTTTTTCCCCTGCATGTTCAATGTTGCTGTATGCCCCACTATCTAAATGTAAACAGAGTGAAATATGTACCTACACACACACTCCATTTTCTTACATTCCTTGGCTCAGGTGGATGACCTAGTTCAAGCAAGGACCTTATTTATTACGTGAATTTTAGTAGGAATCGCAAAAAAATTTCGATTTTGTGCTTTCGGTTGGCTGACATTCAAAATGTCATTTAATGTAATTTTCTACTATTACCTGCAGCATCCCATTCACTTTTATTACAAACGTATTATGCTCCTTCCCTCTCTAGTCTCTATGCCTTTTCCATTACATGATGGATATCCGGAAAATGCTACAGATTTTATATGTACCACTGCCAAAAAATTCGGAAAAGTACCTAAATCAAACTGAAAAACGTAACCTAGCTAAGCACAGCGGCACACCTGCCTTTCTCTTTTTTTTCAGAAAAATGCAGAAAAAAGGCAAACATATCGCTCCTCGTGCAAAAATCTTTTCAGTAGCTTTTTTCTCAAATAAAATAGCATCGAAAAGAGAGAGCCTTTTCCCATAGAAGTTCCATAAAGAGAACGTCAATTTCCTCCTTTTCTTCATCACTCATCACCAAAAAATTCTTCCTTTCTTTAACGTAAAGGCATTTTCTGGGATGAAGGGAGAAGGCATTTTTATTCAAGGAGTGATTGCACTCCTGTTTCCCTTCTGCGCGGTATCTCGTGTGTGTGACAGGCACACACACACAACCCACACATTACCTACCCTACCGAATCATCAACATCCGACAAGATGACAGCGAAAGCAATCAACAAAAGCAGAGTAAAGGCTGAAAATGTGCATGCGTGTGGATCCCTAGCAAAAATGCATTTGCAAACATTCGAAATGGAAAAAGAGAGGGACAAGCCGGAAAAATAATTTCTCTTACTCTCTTCTTCATGGCAAAGTTATTTTTCTGCCTTTAAAAGGAAAAAAACACGTTTTGCTTCTAATGTAGGTCTTGGGAAAAAAATTAGGCAATATTTTTTATATAAAAGTTTATGCAATACATTTTGCAATGGATAATGGGTAGTTTTTGCAGCACTAATGGCTAACAAGGACATGAGTATGTCTGGAAAAGTAAGCGTACACATTACGTTACGTTCCGTTACGCACTGAAAAAGTATTTTTGTGTTTGGAAGTAAAAAATGAGGAAAAAATGTGTATGGGACCGTGAAACTAACCACGTAAGCAGGGAAATGCCTATTAAAGTGAATATAATGCCGGCTTTTATATAGTAGGACAATGGATAAGTTTAAAATTTAGTTGGTTTGCTTCTCTCCATTCTATAATTTTTTTGTAGAGGAAGCAAAGGAAAAAAATGCTTTTTACTTTGTAAAGTAAACAGGAGGCACTTCAAGTGCTCTTTTCCCATCCTCTTCTCACTCACAGAGAGAAAGCCAGTTTTTTTTCCTTTAAAGAAAATGCGATTTAGCCAGAAAAAAAAGTTTCTTTTATGGAATTCACAGAAGGTGGTCCTGTCCTTGCAGGTAATGATACTGTTTGGTTTGTTTGGATTGAAATGTAAGAAAAACGGAGGAAGTAGAATAATGCTGAGAAAAGAATAGATGAGCGATTTAAGCTGACTTTCACCCAGTTTTAGATGGAACTTACGTGGGATATTAAATCAAGGTGGGGGGCTTTTTTCCATCATTTAAGTTGTTTGTAAAGGCTGCTTGTAGTGCTCTTAAACGCTTTTTTAAAGTTTCTTCTTATAAATTTAAGGCGTTTCACTGCTTACAGTGACGTGTACGTTTTGACAATGAAAGGGTGAGTAAAAGAAAATAAAAGTGGGGAAGGAGAAGAAAGCGACAGTAAAGTTCTGGTACGTGGACTGAAGTGACTGAATGACAGTATATAGGTATATAGGCTCATACTAGTCAGCATCCAAAATTGGAGGATTCAAGTACCGAAAACGAGTCGGTCATGTATTTAAAAGTGATTCAGAGGCAGTTTATATTAAGTATTCGCGTATATATGTCTTCTGCTCACTTGTAACTGAGCTCACTCACGGAACGCATATTTCTGGCAATTAAAGAGAGAATATAAACGGGCTGGATTACATACGAGAAACGAATAAAAAATTAAGAGGGCGAAATTAGAAAGTGGAAAAAATGTGGAACTGTTTTTTTCTCATTTCCAGAACGTAGTTAGGGTGAGTGAATAAAAATACAAAAAAAGCCTAGCTCCTTTTATTCTCTGTTTCTCCGTGACATTTGATATTTGCTAAGATTTTTACTAGTAGAACAATAGCAGTGGTAGGCTAGAGTTGAAGTTCGGGGTCGTCTTATAAAACGCAGATAGTGATAGTACTTTTTTTCGCAAACGCACACTAGTCATTAGAAATAGATCTGCGACTGCGATACGGCTAAAAACTACCATAATGAAGTTAAAGTTGAGGAAAAGTCGGGGAGAGTAATGACATAACAATTTGTTTGAGATTATTATTGATGCTATCATTATGAAACAAATTACTGTCAGTTCCAATTATTTCGCATTCATTACTATTTATGGCATGATATGGAAAAGCATTTATGAAAGAAAATTATAGAGGGGCCAACTATTTTTAGATAATAAAGGCAAAGGCACAATTGTATAATAGGCTTTTTTCCTGATATCGGAACTATCTGTTTTGGATATTTGAGCCAATTCATTTCGACCTTTCTCGTTTTTCTGAAAACAACAAAAACCAATCACTGGCCAGAAAACAAAAACAAAGAGGGTTTGCAATGGAGCATATTGTTCTCAGTGTTTACTGAAGGCTAACTGCATCCATCCTGTGAACAGCTCGACTCTTCACTTCTCGTTCGATTACCCTTTCCACTGTTGTCTTCACCGACCATTCGTCATTGACAACTTTTTTCGCTAATTCAAGTTCAAACAAAATCTAATTTCGCCCTATCAATCGTTCCCAGCTGTGTTCTAATTAAATAAAGGATAAATCCAGGTCAAGGCAGCGTATTTTTTTGCTGGAAAACTTCCTCATTGCCTATTATACTATTTCTTCGTTCACAGGAAAATCGCTAATTCAAGTTCAAACAAAATCTAATTTCGCCCTATCAATCGTTCCCAGCTGTGTTCTAATTAAATAAAGGATAAATCCAGGTCAAGGCAGCGTATTTTTTTTGCTGGAAAACTTCCTCATTGCCTATTATACTATTTCTTCGTTCACAGGAAAAACAGAGAAGTGGGCTAAAAATGCGTATTTAATTGCTTCTTTCTTTTCTCATTCAAGCACTAATAGATGAAAGAGGCATATTGACTGACAAACAAAAAAAAAGAGTTGCAAAAGGCCATTAGCTTTTTCTCTTAAAGACTACAAAAAGCCAAGCTAAGCAGAATGCAGCTTTACCTCTCCATTTTATTATTTTTTTGAAGTCAACAAGAACCACTGTCAAATTGAGAACGACCTAACTCCAATTTCCATTCTTTGCCTTTTTCTTCTCTACTAATATGATGGATAATTGACAAACGACGTAATGATGATAAGTAGTATACCATTTTTACTTTGCTATCCTCTCCCTTCACCAATTTGATGGACAAAACGATAATGACACATGTCATTTCATCATCATCATCATCTACCTCAAAACATTAAGGTTATAGAAACTGACCAAGAAAGTCGTAAACAGCTTAGAGAAGGAAAAAAAATCTTCTCCGCACCCCTCCGCTACCACACCAGCACCAGTCAGTTAACATGTCAATAAAAGAAGACAGCAAAATTATACCCATTTTCCTTTCTTGAACAGAGCACACGCGATCACATATAATAAACTGTACATTTTTTTATAAATAACCAAAGAAAAAAAACTTCAAGCTTTGTGATTACGCCAGTGTGTCTTTTTATGTGCATTCAGCCTGACCCATCACCATCAGCAAACACTGAAGAAGCCCCGCTGAATAAAAAAAAGTGGAATAGGCAAAAGCACATTAATTCATAAGTACATTTCTGACAGAAATATTTGTAAATGGAAGGTCAC
>JAHZND010001293.1:0-19885 GCA_027744115.1 Acrocyrtus sp. NNG-2020
CTTCAAGACATCCCCTTTTCACGCAAAGGTGACATATGATGAGAGAGAAGAGGAGCGGAAGGATGAATTACCCCAAAAAATTGGGAAAATTATCCCATGTTCTCCCAGTGGGAATAAAAATTGTTAGCAGAAAAATACACATAATGACTAACCGGATAAGAGTTCAAGGATGGTGCATCTTTTCTCGTTTTTGTTTCTCGCAGACTGTATGACGACGCTTTATGCTAATATAATCGTAACACAGCACACAAAATATATTTTTTTTCTGTCTTTTTCAGCAAAAAAAAAATAACAGTCCCAATCTCGAGAGCTAAAAACGTCATGCTATAAAGTAACACGATACAACAATTCAAAACTAACTCAGACGTAAAGCCAAATTATTATTTTTTTCCCAGCTTCCCATTACGTGTAAACGGGAAAAAATCTATTTTGAAAAAACGCAATATCACGGATATTTTTTTTGCTATCGTTTATCATGCAATGTGCCGGTGTGTATGTGTGTACGGTGGTGGGGTGTACAATGTGCAATTGAAAAATAAAAAAAGTTTTTAGGAATAATGAATTGTCTAACATTAAAAAAGAGTAAATGTGTGCTTTCCTCCATACAATAAATAAGTTGGAGGAGGTACCAGAAATCCACAAAGATAATAGATAATGATGAAAAGAACAATTTGCGTGGTCAAAAAGGAGAGGAGAGAAGATGGAAGATACCCATCACTACCACCATCATTATCATCAGCATCAAGCATCGTTATACGATCAGATGGAAAAGGAAAACTTTTTGCTGTACAACCTAAGGTTACATAAAGTCATCATCATCATCACTATATAAGACCCAGACCCTCGTCTTTTTTTCCATATCTGCTCTCAAGATAATTCCAAATTGTTGCTGAAAACTCTGAACTCTCAGGTAAAAAATAAGCTGAGGTCTCTTTCCAGTCGTGAGAGTAAATTAAGCGAGTGAATATCGGAAAAAAAGTGGATGAAGTGCTCCTACGAAAATATTATTCCCTTTTTTTCCTTTAAGGTGGTAGTGACGTGATGATGGTAATGACGACGGTGATGATCACCTTTACCCCCTCTAAAAACCACAAACAACAACAGAAAAAAATGGTTTTTCTCGCGATAAAAAAAACTTTTTTTTAAAAAAGATATCTACGTGTTTTCTCTAAAAAAATATATTTAAGTATACCGCTCTGTTGCATATGCATTCCCTCACCTAACAATTTAAGATTTGCTCGTAATTTTCGTTAAAAAAATCTTATAATATGTTAGAGACGCACATTGGATTGTTATAACCGGCGCTGCTTTGTTGTCTTTATGGTAGGTGTGCTGCTTTTTTTGTGTAGATGATGTTAGGAAAAATGATTGCTGGTGATTATATGGTGTAGCGTTACGCAGAGAGAAGAGCATGTGTCATTTCAGTTCCTAAACTGATTGTGATATTAGATGGTGTAGTTAAGTCCTTTTTGTCTGGAAGGAAAAACCTAGCATTATGGGAAAATGGGATGAGGAGCTCTTTAGGATAACCATAACATGTCATTTTGTTCTTAGCGCAAATGAAGTCGCTGGTTTATGTTGCGGTGAGGTTGCGCTTGTTTTTGATGGTTGGCAGCGGTCTACTGTCTACCTGACTCATCCATTTGCTTGGATTGTGCCCGAGACCTAGCTACATCCGTAACTTTTACTGGGTGGGTGTAGTAATTCTCCGTATTTAAACATTAAATTGCGGTAAAGCGACTAATTATTAACTAAATGAAGAAATATTCTCGCAGAGCAGAACCAAAAGATATTTATATATATATTTTTAGCGGTAGCCAGTCAGTGACTTTGCACATTCCGTGCACCTGATTTCCTGTACGCGATGTCATTCAGTTAATGACATCCCTCCGTTTACTCTTAATGACCTTTACGAGCTTTTTCCTTGAGTTCAATAGTAAAAGTCATTTTTTAAAAAAATGTTGGAACTTTTCGGAGCATTACTATAATGGCAAGGCTATTGGCTTTATATATGCCGAATCTTTTGCGTTTAGAGTCATTAAGTGAACAGTTTTTTTTTTTCGTAACTTTCCGTTTTCACCATTCCACCAGATTGGATGACATGTTGATGCCGATGATCACATTTTCTCGGTTTGAATATTCCAAGTTGGAATTTCGTTCCCCTTTAAATGTATTTTTGTGCTTGTGTAAAAAAAAGTAAAAGTAGCCGTTTTTTTACTTCTTCTCCCAACTCCGTTTTTTTATGAATGTGCAGTGCACTGTAGTGAAATAATGTTTTTTAAAAAACGGTGGCGGTGGTTGTAGGATGATGGTGTTGGCGATGCGGATGCCTAAGTTTTTATACTTTACGTGCTCGCGTAGGCTCTTTTTTTCTTTCATTTTCTACTTCTTCCAAAAAACTCTCTCTCTTGTCCTCTTGTACTGTTTTTCGGAGAGTGAGTAAGCCTCTACAGCTCTCTCTTCTTTTTTAGCTTTTTTTGATATAAAATATATAGGAAAAAAAGAAAGAGCTTCACTATAAAGGAAAAAAGCATAGCCACCAGCTTCGCCCGCTCACTCCGTACGAGTGGCTGTAGAAGAGGAAAAAGAGAGAAGGAAAATGCATTTCCAGACTATACGCGTAAAATTTAGATTTGGTCTCTTTGGACGTGACCTGAATGAAGTATTACCTACAAAAAGTATATTTGAGTCAAGAGAGAGAAATGAAAGGAGAAGATAGAGGATATCGTTTTTGCCTTCGCTTTGCTTCACAATCACCAACATCGAGGAAAAAAAGAAGAGTGACTGAGTGAACTTGTGTGTGTGTGTCATAGCCCAAGAAAATATAAAAAAAGTACTAATGTCTTCGTACTCATAAGTAAGCTGAGAAGCCGGGGCTCCACCACACCACTACCACCACGCAAAAGGGACTTTGGCATATATATTATAATCCAGCAAAAACTAAATAAGCCTGAGAGAGAGAGAGAAAACTAAGATTCGGTCTCAAGAAGAAGTATATTGGCGGTGGTGTTTTCCCAGTCAACTCATAATATTATACCCTTTTTTTCTCCTACTCTCTGTGAGTACGCGATTCCAGAGGAAAACCAACCGCTGGAGAATAGTATGCATGCATGCACGAATATATTTTTATGTATAAAAAAAATAGTTCCCTATAAAAAGCAATTGCTTTTGTTTGGTGGTGGTGCTAGAGAGCTCCGGAGCTGCTGCTGGAAAGAAGGGGTTTTTTTTATATCCCTTTATTTACCCGTATTTCTGTATATCTTTGTATAAATACTTTGCATCATCGCATCGACACTTACACAATACAACATGCAACATCACAGTACATACTCCTTTTCCGAGAAGAGAGTGGAACGCACACACACACACACACACACTCAACTTCTTTTCCAACTCGAACATTTTTCGCGTTTTTATTCCAATCCATCCATAATACCAGAAAAAAAAAAGAATATATAAGGGAGCTTTTTATATGTTGGAGTTGGATGTTGGAGAAGTTGAAGTTTTTATAAGCGAGAAAAAAAATAATGTGTATTCTCCAAGTAATATCGCATGCATGCATCATTATTATATATACATACGTAAATGTACGTACATGAGTAAACTACGTTACGTATGAATCTATCTATGTATATATTGTAGAATAAAAAAAAATTTATCCAAAAGGAAAAATCTTATTTCGTATTCAACTCGTGTTCTGGGAGGGTTCTCCTCTCTCTCTCTAGTTTAGTAGATGTGTGACTAGTAGAAGTGTAGTAGTTTGCTGCCTTTTCCTTAGCTCTCTCCTCTCTTGGATCATTGGATAGATGGCTGGCTCACTATATTTTTTTGCCTTGACTTTTTACCAAAAAATAAAAGAAGGAAAAAAAATAAGTATAGAAAAGAGTTTTTTTTCTGCTTTTTGATGCCTTAGAGAGTCTTCTTGCAGAATGGATTGCAATGGATGGAACAACAACACACGAGTAATAATAATAATGGGAGAAATGAAGGAATATATGGATCTCTCTCTCTTTTTCGGAGAAAAGGAAAAAAAAGTTGGATTTTGGAGGAAAGGAAAAATAAAGTTTATTTTTGGGGGGAGTATGAGAAATTGCCGAGGCAGAGGGAAAATGCTAAGGAGAAATCGGTTAGTAAAATGTAGATATATATATTTTTTTCAAGCTAAATAGAAATGGCGTCATTGTGTGGCTCCCCGAAAAAAAAATAAGTCGTTTATTTCAGGATACGTTAGATGTTCCATGATTTTAAATGGGCTTCAGGTAATGTAAGCAAAGGAATGACCTTGATCCCTCTCTACCTTTATTAAATATGCGCATAGAATTAGTACAAAATTGGAACCGCATTGAAAAAGGGATGGGATGCAGGATGCAGTTGCAGTTTGCAACAATATGCACTTTTTTTAACAACCAGTCCCGGCCTTATACCCTCCGCACATAAATCCATATAGATAATAAAGTGCATCTTCCTTTTGCAGACTCCTACACACATACACACACACAGTTGGCATTAAACTTTTTTTTTCGCAACTTTAATGGCTTTATGGTAATCATATTGAACGGAGGCCGAGAAGAGCGGGAGCGACCGACCTCACTTTCGCTCATCAATACGCATATACATTTTTTTATGTGCGGATACGATTATAAAAAAAGTGTAATCTTCCATGCAGCTCCAGCTGCACCAGAAAAAATTTGTAAGGTACACATTCTGGAGAAACTGGAGAAGGTTGAAATAAAAACGGCAATAACATTACATCTATAAAAATGGGAAATGGAAATGTAGAAGAAGGAAACATTTCTTTTTTTTTTGATACTGATCATCAGCATAGAAAAAAAAACTAGCGAAACTGCAGTCGAGTAAAAATAAGTGAACGAAAAAGGCACACACACCGAACCGGTAGTACGACACGACAGAATACTCATGAGAGTCTTTTTTTGAAACGAAATGGAATGGAGAGAGAGAGGTGGACACATAAAAATATATATGCACATAAATTAAAGAGAAAAGTTTTTTTTTGCTGTTACTCTCGCTCCTTTTCCAAGTGGAAGGAGAGGATAGTGCATTTTTGGGTGCATGGTATGGTACATGAATGACATAACTTTTTAAGCCACAACACCCAGCAGCGGTGGTGGTGGCGTGGTGGCGGCACTAACAGTAATGCCTTTTTTATTTAAGCTCCTCCAGAGAGAAGAAAACCGGATCGGTCCTGTATACATTTTGGGCTTTTTCCAGTCATACTGATCATCCTTTTGTTACGAAAAGAGGAAAAAAGGCTTCTTCTCTTTTGCACACTTATAAAAAAACTCAAACTCTTTTTTGTATAATGGTAAAAGCTACACAATAATACTGGATAAGATATACTTCCCTTTAAAAAAAACGACACGAGATGTGGGAAATTGGGCGCACTATTTTTTTAAGGGTAAAGCGCTTTAGCCCAGTTCCAGAAGTTGTTTTTTGAAAACAAATCAATAAATGGAAATTGTAGAAGTATTTCTCTTTTTTCGGGGTATGTACTGAAAAGAGATCGATGAATTATTTGTGTGCGGTAGTGGTAGTGCATCTCTTTTTCGTACACACTTTCCAGATTCCAGTCGAGTTGGAACAGGTTGCAACAAACTACTTTTTGGTATTATCATAATAAAGATGAATGAGAGTAGTGGATAGGAGAATTCCTGTTTCAAACGCAAAAAGATAGTTTCTGTGCAGCAGGAGCAGGACAGAGCTGGGGTACCGCAAGTTTTGCGGTACAAAGTACAAGAGAAGTGGATAGGAGAATTCCTGTTTCAAACGCAAAAAGATAGTTTCTGTGCAGCAGGAGCAGTGTCAGCATCATGCTGCACTGCAATTTTTATTTTTAGGGAAGGAGGAACAGAAGAAAGAAAAAAAAACTGGAAGGAAGATGAATTGATTATGTATCCTCCCAGTAAAAAAATGCAAGGTTAAGTACACACACTCACGATCAGAGAGGAGTGTAGACATAAGTAAATTTTTTTGAGCGAGAGATAACGACTTTTACTGTACAATAACTTGAAAGAGTAACTTTAAATGATAGTATGGAAAAAGTTGTGCAAGTCATTATTGAGCGAGAGATAACGACTTTTACTGTACAATAACTTGAAAGAGTAACTTTAAATGATAGTATGGAAAAAGTTGTGCAAGTCAATAATAATGTGGCAGAAACTTGAGTGCTAAATTGCAACTATAAGCTTTAGTATACCAGCTCAAACTTGCAGTTTTTGCTTGTTATTGCACTTCAAGTTCATGAGCAGGGGCGCATTTATAGGAGCAACTCTTACTTGCTCTTTTTCTGTCTTGTTTTCATTTAGCAATAAAAAAAACGCTTTCTTCGCGTGGAGTTTATACAATTTTTTTTCTTGTGACGACTGACGAGTGTGTGGTTTTCTCTGTATGTGCACCAAAAAGTACACGTTAAAGATCTTTGGTGGTGATTACATGATGGCTAAACTACTTCATAGACATTTTTTATTTCTTGTTAGTTCACACAAATAAACTTTTAACTTGCTTTAGATTTTCTGCCAGGGTCTTTGCTAATGTGACCATTGCGAAAAAAATATATAAATCTGGCTGCTGTGCACTCACACACACAGGTATTCCTCAATATCGTAGTCAGAAAGAGTCAGAGTCAGTGCTAAAGCTGTTTTGCTGTTTGCTGCCGTTGGTGAACTTGATGTCAAAGGAATGCAACAAAAAATCAGATTGACTGATGGTCATGTCATGAAACAATGAAGGGGGCCATTAATCATATTTTCCTTAAAGTAAAGATTGGTAGCAGAAAAAGAAGAGGACGGTGTATATATACGGGCGACTAAAAAATATCCCAACAAAACTCACTAAAGCCCAGACAATTATGCCTTTATGCTCATATTGTCTTTACGCGTCATAAGCTTGCTCTCTCTCCTACCACAACCACCACAGCTAAATATCTCCTCTTACGTTTTTATCTTATTATATCATAAAAGCGAAGAGATTTTTCAATTGTAACGTAATTTTTTTTAATGCACATGTGTAGTACCAGTGAGCAGTGCAAAAAAAAGCCACCACAGCGTCTACAAAACACGTCCTCTAACAAAACCAGCTGAGATTTTTTTTTTCAAATAAAAAAATCTTCTTCATAGAAAAAAAATGAGCGTACTTGAGCGACTGACTGATGGATTAGTGAAATCTGTCTGTGAGTGTGTGTGGCTCTTCAGGTTGGTAAATGTTTTACCCTAGAGTAACTGATTGTTTTCAAATAAACAATGAAAAGTGGTGATTTGTTGCGAACGCGTTTTTCCCCTTTACCATTCTCTACAATTTCAATTTTCAAGTCAAGGAAAAAAATGTGCATTCTATGCGTAAGAGCCCATTTTACCTGCAACCGTTCCTATATAAATGTGCCTTTTGTTGGATGCGGAAAAAAACTGCGTGTTTAGACGCATTTAACCTTTGCCACGCAAATATTTGCGGGCTGTGCTCCCATCAGTCAAGAGCGTTTTGCTACTACGAGCAATTTTCAAATAAACAATGAAAAGTGGTGATTTGTTGCGAACGCGTTTTTCCCCTTTACCATTCTCTACAATTTCAATTTTCACGTCAAGGAAAAAAATGTGCATTCTATGCGTAAGAGCACATTTTACCTGCAACCGTTCCTATATCATAATGCGCCTTTGTTAGATGCGGAAAAAAAACTGCGTGTTTAGACGCATTTAACCTTTGCCACGCAAATATTTGCGGGCTGTGCTCCCATCAGTCAAGAGCGTTTTGCTACTACGAGCAATCTCCTCTTTATTCAATTCATTTCACTGATTCCTCATAAACCGCTTTAAAAGCTTTAATGATAAAATCCAGCAGAGATTTTTTTTCCCCACGAAAAGCACGCCAAATGCAGCCCCATTAGCGCGTCCAACCAAACCAGGAAAGAAAAATAATATCCATTAACTGCAATTGTTTATTTTTTATGGGCTTATGTAAGGTCCCTTCGAAAAGAGACCTTTTTCCAGTTTGTTTTTCCTACTATTGTCATTTCATTACGTATCAAAAGGAATTAAAGGAATCTCTGAGAAAAGAAATAAAAATGAGTCCACGCAGTCCACACATATACCTAAATCCTCCCATTCTCTATTTTTTTTCAAAGGTCTCCTCAAATTCAATCCTTTCATTTTTTTTCATCCGCACTTACAATCTAACATCTCTCACAGAGCGAAGAGCAACTGCCACGTAGACGCAACAACCGCACACAACAAACAAAAATACAATCACTGCACCTTCATCATGCACCACCAAA
This sequence comes from Acrocyrtus sp. NNG-2020, assembly GCA_027744115.1. Classification (NCBI taxonomy): domain Eukaryota; kingdom Metazoa; phylum Arthropoda; class Collembola; order Entomobryomorpha; family Entomobryidae; genus Acrocyrtus; species Acrocyrtus sp. NNG-2020. The sequence goes on from JAHZND010001293.1 coordinate 8,282, forward strand.
CAGTGATTTTCCCATCGTAGTAATAACACACAAAAGAAATCTCACATGATCATCATTTCATCAATCCGATATGATACGACGATATGAACATAGCTTCTTCTCACTCGCTGATTATTATTTTTATATTTCGTCCTCACCAAAGTAGACAGATGAAGAAGAAGCGGACGGGACGGATGATGATTGTAGCACAATGCAAAGAGGAAAACGCGACATTATTACATTTTCTTTTTGAATATTTTTTTGTTATCGTTCAGCATAAAACCGTCATCATTATCAACTGCTCAACTGCTACTTGCAGCCACCACCCTTTTTTTCTCTCCAATTCCATTTAGAAAGGAAGAGGACACCAACTACTTGCAGCCACCACCCTTTTTTTTCTCTCCAATTCCATTTAGAAAGGAAGAGGACACCAAAAAAAGAAGAACCTTTCTCAACCTCAACTCTTTTTTTTAAAGAGTGCAATCCAATATATAAAAAAAACACTTTTGTACAGTGCACCTTTATCAATTCAACGTACTTTTTTTTGTAGGAGAATCGCCGAATCGTAAAAAAAACTACTTAAGTCTAATACTCCCTTTCCTTCTCAACAATTTATCAATGGTGAAGTAACCAGAAAAAAAATAGCTGGCTGAATTAAGACAGGCATATTGTACATACAATATGTAATTCCGCTATAAAACAATTTTTTTTTCTAAAAGAAACTATTTCAATATAAAAATGGATGTTGAGTCTTGGTCTTGGTACTTTCAGCTATTTGATATTTCCCACGGCTTCGGAGTTCCTGGTCATGATGTGATGATCCTTCACATTAAATCTTCCTTCTTTACATCGTGTTTTCCCAGTTACAAGAGTGAACCGCACCTCAATCCATCTACAGCTATAAAGGCTAAGGTTCTCCTCGAGAAGGGAAGAGTGAGTGAGGTGAGCGGAGATAGTGAAAAAAAATTAAATGCTGAGCTCAAGAAAGGAGAAAGGGATAAAAGTGCCCTCTGATACTTCTGATCACTCTTCCATTTTTTTCTTCTTGTTACATTACATCACATTCTTTTTTATATGGATGTCGAAAGCCTCCTCTATTTTCCTACAGGAGAGAAATGTGTGCGTGTAAAGTAGCGCATAAAAAAAGGGTAGCGGAGAAGAGAGATATATACAAAAAAAAACTTCGTACACTTTTTTTTATCTTCTCCCAGTCCTTCGTATTATTGGTGTGCTATCGTGATCATGCGTACATATTAAAACTCTTTTGCAGACTACTTTTTTTTGTTGATGTGTGTCGCTCTCAGTAAAAAACCATATGAAAGAGTTGAGGAAACTGACGGCTAACAATAGAAGTGAGATCAGAGCAAAAAAAAACTGCCGGTCTCTTTAACATTTAACTCTTTTTCCAGCAGTTTTCCCACATGTATTTGGCTACTTTTGCGTTTTTCCTCTGTATTTAAAATAGAATCCAGTCTAAAGAATTTTTTTTCTTCTTGAGCCATATTACTTAAAACGCTACATGGATGTGCTTCGGGGAATTATATTTTTTTCTGTCTGTACCTGTTACAGCGAAAAAAGATTTGAAGTTGTTATTCTGTCCTTAGAGTACCAGCAACATTTTACTCCGAAATTAGAAGAGTTTCTATTTTTATCTTGATATGAAGGCACAGAGCTAAAAAAAAGTTGTTTTGATATTTCCCTCAAACACTGCTTCTGGTTTCCTTTGAGTGTGCTCGTCGTATTGCTCAACTCTTGATTTCGACTTCTTGTGACCCCTTCCTTACATACCACACCAGGATTTCGTGCTTGTTGCCCCTTCAGAAAATTCTACCTGGGAGGATCTCTAATTCTATATACAGTATAACATTTTTATATACAGTTTCGTATCATTTATATATAAAAAATATATAATGCAATGCATGTAAGAAATTTTCTTTTTCTTCACTGAAACTCTCGACCAGGTGTGTTCTTTACTGTATCCAGTTTTTTTCTTCGAGGATCTCTCTCTTTCCATCCAGCTTAAAAACGTCCCTCGTTAAAAAAAACTTTTTTTTTGCTGTCGTGTTTCTTCTAACCTCTTCCACCTATTTTTTTATTCCACCTACGTCCACTCACAAAACAATTTCTTATTCTTATAAAGGCACATATCATCGATCATCGTTTTTATCAAAAGGTCTCCTCACAAAAATAACAATTTTTTCCAGCTAAGAGGCATAGCTCATCTTAAAAACTCTGGAGTTTTACATTTCGATACGACTCCCTCCATAATCGTAGAATTCGTAGCCACAAAATCCAATCCTTCAAACCATACCACCAACACCACCTGATTAATAGCGTAAAAGTGCGTATTACTTATTACGCTTACCTACGAGAATTACGAGAATATTGTATTACGTTACGTATGACTTAAAGTAACTTACTTTTTTTACCTTAAAAAAAGCAGGCGACCTTTTTTTAGTCACCATATACAACTCCTTTCTCACATTTCTTTACTAGCATAGCCCAAAACATAAGAGTCTCTTCGTTATAATAATTTTAATCACCTTCTAGAGCCCTGATATTGTTTGCATTTGTGTAACTGAAACCTGACCAAAAAGGCATATCGGAATCTTCAGTAAACCCTTTTTTTTCTTCCTGACTTCTCCATTCCTGCTTTTGGGAGTTTTGTGTACTATGCCGCTTTTTTACGAGATTTTCTTTCGTGTGTAGTCCCGCATATATAGTGTGTCCAGGTAAAGTCTTGTAGGTAGTAAGTAGCCGTTCATGTAAAGTTGTAAAAATAAGTTTTTTTTAAAGGTACACCAAGAAAAAAGAGAAACGGTATACTTGAAACTTTGATCTCTTCCATCACTCTTCTCCTCGAGAAATTTTATAACTTTGCGTGGTCATTAAAATACGTGAAGGTGGGCTTTAGGAAGCTCTTAGAGAAAAAATAAAATCTGAGAGGGAGAATATAGAAGCAGTAAAGTTTTTTTTTAACTTTCAGATGTGATATCTTGTAGGAAATCTGTAGTAATTCGAGCAATTGCATTTATTATTTTTTTGTGAGGACTCAGACTGGGGAGTATACCTTTATTGTGGATGCCCTGCATTTATATTTCTTTGATTCTTGAAAAAAAAAACTTTTAACAAATGACAGTGAGCTATTTTTAAGGCTTGTAATTTCTAACGGTGGAATTATATCATAGTGGATTGGAGCTTCTCTAATTTGAATGAGGATGGGTAGGAAGAAGTAGGTAAGTATAAAAAAGGGTTACTCTTTAGGCAAATGCACGTTTAGTACCTTCATCAATGCATTTTTTGTATAAAATTCATAAAAAATTAACAACAATGCGAAGGCTCCAGCTTTTACATCTTGACGGCTCCATTTCGGCTATCATAAGGATACAGTATGGCGTATTATAACAAAAAATGGAGCAAAAAACTGTTCTTAACAATATCAAAATGAAGAAGTAATTTTAGAACATTTTCCGTCGCTACTATACATTACCGTCCCTTTCCCAACTGTATTTTTTTGTCTAGTCTGTCAGTCTGCCCCACTGCAAGAAAAGCAGCTTTACTTTCATTTCATTTAGATTAGACAAAAAAGCTGTTTTTTGCTTCCATTTCCCTGTCATTCTTTATCTTCTTTTTTTATATCAAACAAAGAAATCGCATCACGTACACTTGCGCCCAAAATTCATGTGAGCTCGCTAACGGGACTTGTGTGAAGTATCAGATCAAAAACTGAAAGTTTGTATTTTGGATTATAAAATTTTTTTTAGAAAAAAAGGACCATTCATTTTACTGCTAAGTAATGCAGCACCCTTCTTCCTTTCTCCAACAAACTCACAACATTCGGGAAGTATCTCTAAAAACTGACAACTGAGACAAGTACATTGTTACTCCGCTATCCGTCTCAATAAGCATTCTTGATGATGTGGGGGAAATATCAAGGTGAATCAGGAGGAATAGTAGCAATTTCACAGTAATATTACCCGTCGTAATTAAAAAGGACTTGAGAGCAATCCTTATATGAATACCTACACATTTTCACTATATTTAAGTACAAAGGGTTGCTTTAGGTAAATCGGTAGCGGTTTTCATCTCTCTCTGGAAAAGTATCTAGTATAAAAGCGTTCCGTCACAGGTACAACTCAATCAGCCGCACAGCTGAAAATTCTGTGGTGGTATCTTGTGCCCCTATCACAATTTCCAACGAATTCAAATCCATGCTCCTTTGTTAATCTTATATTTAAAAGGTTTTGAGCGATTTGGCTAACGATGATAATGCCAGTTTCTTTTCGCTGTTTCATATTCCATGAGAAAAAAATAGTTTTCATTCAGCCTCTGCAAAGCCTGTACCCTTCAGCTGACAAGATGATATATAAATTCTCCTATTCTTACACACTAAAGTCCACTTTACCATTAAATGTCATTTTCAAATGAGAAATATTTTTTGCCCACTTTTTTTCAGCGACTTCCCTACTTCCCTCTCCTCCCTTTTTTGTGTTTCTTCGGGTACAGGGATAGAAACAGTGAGAAAAAAAACTGTTTCCCGAGAAAGCTAAACGAAAATGATGATGGAAAAGTGTATTAAAAGAACTAACGCTTGAATGCGCCCATGCATCCAAAAATGTAAGCGAAGGGCTCACTCATTCATTCTTTTCCATTCATTTTGATAAAATATGTACATAAAAATAACCAACTTGTCAGTAACTTGCATGAAATGTTTCTAAAAATGAAGCGGTGACGGTGTCAGTGTTAGTTACGGAACTTATAAGGAGGAAGACAGAGAAAGGGAAATTGAATACGTTTTTTGTTAGTGTATGCACATACATTAAAATACGAACAATACGTGATTATGAAGGAATCGGAAAAAAATGCTAGGGTGAAAATTCTTTTTTTTCGGGGTGGTGTGATTTGGATGGACCATTTTCCTTATGATTTCAACTCTGAATAATATTTTATTTTTTTCCCGAGAATATCGACATGCTCACAGCAATGTGTGAAGAAAATCAACAGGATATAAAGGTCGACAACAAAAAAAGCGGTGGGTTTTGATACGATGGTATTTTTTGTCCCTGTTTTTATCCATCCCTTTTTTTGTGTGCATTCCATTGTATGGAAAATAAAATTCATTTCAAAGTAATGAAAAAAATATATATTACTGCTCCACTTCCATTTTTTAAAAAAATGTTCTGGAAGTAATACCCAGATGAAAAAAAAAATTAGCAAGGGCCATTAGCCATTAAGTAATTTTTGTATTTTGACAAAGCTAATGTATTTCAACTAGATTCATTTCGGGTGAACCTTGGCTTTTGACTGCCTTTCTCAACCTAGCCGTGAAACGGGATATGTATATCTCCACAATTAACATTAACCCTTCTTAATTCTTGCTGTGAAACTTCAACCGGCAATTTACGATTCTCAGTCAATTGGTTCCGTTTCAGAGATTACGCACTGAATAAAAAAAGAGCCCGATATTATTATATTTTTTATCAATACACTCCAACTCCTTAGCCCTTATCCCTTTTGACTTTTTTTGATGAATAAAAAACTTCAACCGGCAATTTACGATTCTCAGTCAATTGGTTCCGTTTCAGAGATTACGCACTGAATAAAAAAAAGAGCCCGATATTATTATATTTTTTCTCAATACACTCCAATCTCCAACTCCTTAGCCCTTATCCCTTTTGACTTTTTTTGATGAATAAAAAATCAGCAAAAAATAAAAATGGCTTTAGCAAGAGAGCGAGAGAAAGAGAAAAAAAGGGTTAATAAAATGTAGCGGACTGCATTTTTATTTATTGACACTCTCCTTCCACACTGCTATCTTCCTGGTGGGATCACTGGTGAGTTGCGCTATGTCAGGGTGTTTTATTTACTACCCTACAGTCGTCANACTGCTATCTTCCTGGTGGGATCACTGGTGAGTTGCGCTATGTCAGGGTGTTTTATTTACTACCCTACAGTCGTCACAATGATATTCCTGCTATGCAATTTATATACCCGAGAAAAAAAAAGATGAATGTTTTTTTTTCTGAGGTGGTGACCTCAGCATAGAAAAATGCACGAACCACTGGAATTTTTCTGATTAAAAAAAGGAGGGTGAGAGAAAAGAGAAAAAAAACCGTAATATATTTTCATGTAGAGAATAACTAGACAACAATGGTATTGGCAAAGGAGTAAAAAAACATTTTTCCGTTTTTCTTTTTTTTTGCATTGAATTTCCATCCGAACAGATATTAATGCTTACTCTTTTTTCGGTTATCTAGTTTAAATAATCACTATAATTGAAATTGTATTTTATAGGAGGAAAAAGGAAAACTCATAAAATATCACTTTACTCCACTACTGTTAGCAGTTTGCGTTTGGTGTGCTCCCAGTGAAAAAAAACAACAGCAACAAGTCAAACACAAAACTCGTAAATATTATGGCATTTTTTTCCTACATAAGAGAAGAATCCATGTGGAGTGAACTTATAAATATTATTGGTTTGTTGATCTCATGCAAGTTAGTAGCAGTAAAGGGTTTAAAATGTGAGTGCCTACTTTTTTTTAAAACTTCTGTTATAAGTTTTTTATACCAGTTTTAGGAGTTACCTTCAGAAAAAAGGTGTTTTCGCTATCCATTCTTACTACTCCACCACCATACCATCATGATCATCATCAACAACAACATCATGATCAAGATGAACTCGATATTTCATTCTGGTATTTTATTTATTTGTTACGTGTACTTGTAATCCCTACACATTCATCCATCCGTCCAACGATTCGGAGTGAGAATGATTATATTTTTTTTTGCAAAATAGCTACTGCTCCTGGCCAAACAGCAGCAGCCGTCAGACCGATCGTCGAAACAATTTTTTTTATTAGTTACATGTAAAGACTCCTCACTAGAGGAGAAGAAGAAGGAGAGAATAAGAAAAAAAATCAGTTTCGTTTTGCTCTTTTTTTGCTCTCTTCTCCTGTCACATGGCATGGGAAATCAAGTTTTCACTTGCATTTGCTATTGCTAACATTAATAGTTTTGTAGTAGTGATATAAAATTTATATTTTATAATTCTACTTTGCTCACTCACTCTTCTCTTCTCCTGCTTAAGTAATAACTGCGAAATAACTACTGGCTTAACTTGCTTGTCACTGGTGACTAGCTTGTTCGCTGATGATGATGATTGTGAGTGAGTGTGACGACTAAACAACTACCGAGAGCGCAACGGAGCAAGGCAAGGGTAGTTTGAAGCCAAAGTGAAATGTAACCCGTTTCATTTTCATCATTATTACTGCTCCTCCTGGACCCAAAATTGAATAAAAACGGACGGAACATTCTTTTGAGCTTTTCACTTCACAATAATAAAAGTCAGTGTAAAGCGTTGTCTCTTTTGCGTTAAAAAAAACTGCACGACAAAAAAAATATTATAAAATGTGGACGGTGAAAAAAGCGAATATAAAAATTCCTATTTTAACCTTTTGCGCGTGTCTCAAAAACTCTAGATTTTCTGCAATGCAATAACTTGTCAGTGCGTTTTTTTTGTCTACTACTCCACTTGCAAAAAAAATTTATACATTATACCTATTGGAAATTGGTACCACTCAAATTATAGCTTAAGTATTATGTGCCGTGTGCATTTTTATCACTTTCTTTGTATGACTCCATTTCTCTTGCTGCTGCTGCTGCTTGCCTGCTGCCTACCAACTAAAAAAATTCCCAAAACTGCCAATCTTGCTGTTGTCTCGACCCATTCGTCGCGATGTCTCCTTCCTCAGTCAGTAAAAAAGGTATATTTTTTCTCGTCACAGTTGTCAGCTAAATTCCTTTTTCGCAGGGGTGTTGCATTGCATCGCGGGTTGGACTTCTTGAAAGGAAGATAAATGTGAAATTGTGAAGAGACAGTTTTTTTTAATTCTTAAGATGAGAACCTATTCATAAAAAGAACTCGAAGTGTAAGGTATTTTGTCTGCGAAAATTTATATATTTCCATTTTTTCTTGAGTTGCAGTTTACTACGATGCACTTCGCCCATTAAGCCCACAATAGCTTTTTTTGAGGACTACTCCTTTTATCCTTTTCGCTCAGTTTTCTACCTGTGTGCATTAACAAAAGGTAGTATCTATTAATCTTCAACTTGCTCTATAGCGATAATGATAAGGAGGACAAATTTTTTTTGATGATTTCCAGTTTTCTTTTTTTTTCTTAAAAAAAAACTTTCTATTTGATAATTTTTTAAGTTGATGCCAGTACAGGCGCTGATATTTTTTTTTCAGTATGATAATAAGGGAATAAAAATGGTATAGGTGTCTCATCTTTAGAAATGTGCTAAAAATGCAAACTTACTGATATTAGGTACATATTCTATTCGGTATAAGGTAATAAATAAATTTGTCAAAACAGAACACAAAGGAAGTATATTTTTTTACTTTAACGGTTTTCTGTATTATTTCTCTTTCTTGAAATTTTGTTTCATTCATCAAATTGTTCTTTTTTCTTTCTAACAAAAATTCCTTACTTATGTAGTACTCCTAAAAATTGTTTGGTATTTTCTCCTCATCTTCAAAAAAAATTTCTCTTTTTTGCTATAAGTTTTTTATATTACGTATGTTAAATACACAATTACACTGTTATATCATTTTCATTTTATTTTTGCTTTTTAGATCACTAAAAAAGGATTTTTTCCATTGTGTAATTTCTTACTTGCATTTTAGGAAACTTATAGAACGTACATGTGTGTGGTTGTTTTTTTATTGTACTACATTTTTAGTACGTTTTACAATGTAATTTAATCGAGACAAAAAAGTATTTTTTTTTCCTTCCACTTTTCATATACGTTTAGGTATTTAATACAGGATTTTAGATTAGAGCCCTACATGATAGTTTTAATCCTAGCAAAAATTCTTACGTAATATTTATAGTACATTGTACAATTTTTTTCTTCTTAAGGACTTGTTTGCCTAGTAGTACCTACCTAAAATATATTACATTAATATTTTCGTGTATTATTAAAAATCACTACTACCTGTTTAGAAAATGAATTGTTTTGTTTGTTTCCTGATGTGAGAAGTGCCTGTAGTATGTACTTTTCCTTAACGTGTGTAGAACTAAAAAAAGCTATCCACGATGGTGTGGGTCTATTAATACCTTAAATACCATTTTTATGTCTACGCCTAAAAAGTTTTTTTTTACCTTACAGCTCATTCATTACCGAAATACGTTAAGATATATATATATTTTATAGTAATTAATAAGTACTTATTTAAATTTGCTGGCTTCACAAGACTAGTCCATTATCAAACGGGAAACAAAACTCTCGCCTTTCACATCAGCTTTTTAAAAACTCATTTCATTGGCAATTTTACTTCATTTCTTTTGCCCATTTCAATCATAAAAAATCCTCATATGAACGTGTTCTCAACCGTTTCCTTCTAAAAACATAATCACAAGAATAAATAATAAAAAAAGAGAGGAAACCGAAAGCTTTACTCAATGAAATCTGGCTTCTGTATATTTTTAATATTCTACAGACTACTACTTACAAGGTAAAAAGTGTTTTTTAGGTTAAAATAAATAGAAAAACTGACCATGGAATGTAAAATCACAAATTAAGACACTTCTAAACAAAACTAGACAAAATCTCTAGCTGCGTGTGTAGTATATGGAATCGGAATAAAAATGTGCAGTTTGCTATTCCCCTAAGTATATAGGAATTCTCTTCTTTTTTTTGAGTCAATTGTCAGTACTAAAAAAATCCCACGATAATAATAATAATAACAATAATTCAACAAGAAAACAAGAACTTTTGTTTGAAAAAACGCCTCACTCCTTTTACTCTCTACTCAACACTGCCTACCACATAATTTTTTTTTACTAGTTCTCCTACCATTTGATGACATTATTACAATCGAAGTAAAAAAAAGCTCTTCATAATCATCATTAAGCCATTTTCGTTATCGCTTTGTTATCCATTTTTTTCTCAACTTGCTCGCTTTCAAACATTTTCAGACATTACTGCAGGTAATAATAATAACAGTTTTAGTAAATGTAGTTTAGCAGAAAATATAATATTATTGTATGTAAATGATGTAAAAATTGCAAATCGACTTTTTTTTTCATCCAACTCATTTTCTTTTCACTTGATGAAAACTGTCCCTAGCTAGGTATATATCTTCTTCTGGTTTCCCTCTCTTTTCTGATCCCAAATGTTATTATTTACACATACCTATACTCAACCTCTTCACTTTTTTTTCTTTAAAATCCTCATCATTTCTGGTAAAATAATGACGAAAGTTTACAAAACAAACCTCATCCTTTTTCTGATCACTATATTTTTTTATCTTTCATAAAGAAGAATTTGGCACATTATAATGATGATTGTTATGTGTATTTTTTTAACGAAAATAATATTAGCAAGTAAAGATATTAGATAATAGTGTATGTATGTAATCATCATCTTCATTTTCATAAATTGTAATTAGTCATAAAAACACACTCATAAACCACACACAAAAATAGCATACCTTTTTCCTCTTAAATACAGTAATCATATAGTGGTAGTTTAGTACTTAAACGTAACATAAACAACAACATCTCTATCGTTTAAAAAAATTGAGTTTGCAACACAGTTGACAGTCAAAAACATTATAACTTTGATTCAAGTTGATCGTAGCAGGGCCATCATACTTTTACGTAAATTGGTATATTTTCTGTGAGATGCTTAAAAACTGAAACTGATTTTTTACTAACTTAAAAAAAACTTTTGAATGTGTTGTTCGAGTAAAAATGTCTAAAATAAGCTAAGCTGGGCTCATTTTCTCAGGATAGTGTAGATCGAGTTGTTTAAAGTTTTTAATCTCGGTTCGGTTTATTTGCTTACAGAAAAAAAATCGGAAATTGAATGAAAGGCTAAAACCTTTGGTCTGGACTACAGATGTATCTACTTTTTATTTCTGATCTTGCGCTTAGTTAGTATATGCACCGGATTTTTTTTATAAAGCGAAAATCAGAGAGATCATTTCTTACCTTTTTCTGTAGAGTAACAAAAGGTTTCATACTCGAAATATATATATTTTTTCTCATACCAAGCACCGGGTTTTCAAACTGGGATGAGGTTGCTCATGACAGGACGAGTGAATTGAGAGAAAAATGTTTGCTTGTTATTTTATTTTGTCGAATTTACTTTCGATGTACTCTTGTAAACTGGCTAGTAGTGTGAGAATAGGTAACATGTCTGAAAAACTGATGAAAGAGATATATCTGCTCCAGTAAGTCCAACGATTAAACGAAGCCGGTTCATATACGGAGAGAAGACGATATGTAGAGAAAATAATTCATCCAGAAAAAAAAATTCTGCAGGATCCGACAAAATGAATGGAGAGGTGGAAATGAGAAGAAGGGTCAGCATTATTGGCAGAAAAACTGTTCCTTTTCTTCCGACGATTTTGATCTGCTTCGATGTGTTTCCTTTCCATGGGATATCCGGAGATACGGCTGTTTTGTCCCTTGTTTCGCCCCTACGTGTTCCATAAAAAAATGTTTCTCCGAGAGTAGACCGTAGGTCTCTTTTCATTTCTCCTTAAAGATGAGAACATATCAGCTTTACTTTGGGATGGATGGTGTTCTCTTTCCAAACTTATATTTCACGGATATA
>JAHZND010001294.1:0-22597 GCA_027744115.1 Acrocyrtus sp. NNG-2020
AAGTCAAATTACTGCCAGTGTTCCCTTCCCACAAATATGATAAAAAATGAAATCTCATTCGGGACTTTCCTCGTAAAAGCCTTATGATTAGGCTTTCCTAGCCCATTACTTCCCTTTCATAGGCGACTGTCATGTACTAAACTTGTCTGCTAAACAGGACCAACACCAGGACCAGATCCAGATACACATTATTCAGTTGCGACACATAAAGGAAGTTCAAAAAGTGAAGTGTGTGAGAGTCCTCTGCAGCAATAAGTTTTTTGGCGCTGTCATCCCGGATGGAAAGCACGCTAGGATTTTTTTTTACTGCGGAACAGTAAAGCTCGTATAGGTATGCGTGCCATCAAGAAGGGAAATTATGGAATTGAGAGTAGTCGTTCTTGAAATGTGGGCTTCATCTCTATTCGCTAAAATGAAAAATGACAGTGACTGGTGCAAGAAAGTCTATTTCTCGAGTAATGGTAAAAATGAAGTAAGAACGGAACGGAACGGAAGGACAAACTGATTTTCACTGTTGGAGAATGCAATGACACGTCATATCCCATTATCATACAAGCAGTATCATCAAACGACAGCTGTAGCATGTAATAATGGACGTGGAAAACTGAGAATAGGAGTAATAACCAACTGCGATTACGATATCTCTTTTTACTACCATGTTCATATTAATCAAGTAGGCTTTACAGGTATAAAATTGCACAAATATAAAAAAAGCGGTGAACAAACGACTACTCCACAAAAATAAAACAGTTTCGCTTTACTACACACACCCATGCCAAAGCAGTGGGGAAGGATGGAAAAAAGCTTTGGCATTGGTCTTTCGTCGTGCGTCGCACCTCGTACTCCAACTATGAAAATAATACGACTCTAGAGAAAATTGTTTTCTTTCCTTGCCAAATACCCTTTCAAATCGTTAACATGCATGCATTCCCGCTGCTGCCACCACCATTTTTATCCCTTATTGGCGAAAAAGACGCTAAATACTTCAGAGCATTAAAATACTTTTTTTTACTCAGCACGAATGGAAAGGGAGTAAGTGGGCGCTTGCAGAAAAGAAAGTTTTTTCCTTTTATTTTTAGCTCTAACAAATGGATCCACCTTGTTTTTTCTCCTATTTGAACACACATTCCTTTCCTTTCACTCTTTTCTTGTGTGCATTCCGCCCAAAATAAAAATTTCGGAGGAATAAGCCTGAATATATACATCTCTAATATATTTATATGCCTATCTACTTTATATGTCTGGCATTTTTTTCTTCTTGAAAGCGAAGAGAAAGTATATTTTTCTCGGATACATGAAATGAAATGTATGTAAGGCATGAGACATGGCCAGCACTGTAAAAAAAATTTTCCTGCTCTTATAAATTCTTCGGTTGCCTAAGTCTATGGCGGCTCTTTTCTTGCCGTTGGCTTTATTTTGTACAGAAAAAACTGTCAAGCTGTCCCAGTTATCCATAAATAAGCCTACAACTGCTCAAATCCACCTTTGCAGCAGTTAACTTTCTCCAACGGTATGGTTCCTATTCATGTCCTCAGGAAAAAAATAAATGGGAGTCAACGAGCATGCAGGCACTGGAAAGAAAAGCATAAAAACATTTGCAAAAATAAACTTCCTCCCAAAAAGAGGGTGGAATTGCCCGTTATTTTTGTCAACAATGAAGTCCACATAAAAACCCTAATATAATAAGTTCCTTGTATGAGCACGTTACAACTCACTTTACTTTAAAAATGCTTGATCAGAATAGTGATGGTGGTGATGGCCATTCCTTGCGTATGGGCACACAGCCCCAAAAACTGTAAACATTATCATGATTATATCGCCCTGCTTTCTCTGCGCCCAGATATTACCTACAAGCTTACAACTTACTACATAGATTTTTTTATTTAGGTTGCATGTCGCACGGAAAAAGTAGTAAAATAAAAAATTCTACAAAATACAAGGATATTACGAAGGAGGGCTCCTGCTGGACATGTAGTTGTTTGTAGCACTACTCCTTGTCAATACTCCTTTCATACTTGCATATATAGTCACCTATATTTCCGTAATGTACATAACATTAGTAAAATGAGGAAAAAAATCTAATGGCAGCCATATCATCCTGATAAGAAGAAAAAAGAGTATGGTGAAAGCACTCCTGTTCTGTGTAAGGAAGAGAGCCGTATAAAAGCGTTACTCTGACTTTAGCCGTCTCACACGATGATGCCATGCACGCAGGAGGAAAGGGAGCAGTAGACTGTGCAAGTTGTCCATGGGCCCCAGCACATATTATTGCTTGCTTAAAGAAGAGCCTGAATGAATTGAATAGGCTCCAGTAATGTTCCGTCGCTCGTATCCACTTTTACAAAAGGGAAACTTTCCCTTTTTCTCTTTTTGGCTAGTGGGCTACATTGTGCTGGTGCCTACTGGCCTAGTAGGACAGTTTTAGAGCCGCAGTAAACTATTACGGGAATACATGGAACAGTTCAACTTTTTGTTCCAATGCGGTAGTTTTCAGAGGGACCTTGTATATTGTACACAACACAGGGAGAAAGGGAGCGAGATAACACTACTTCAGGCTGGTTGCATATGGATGACTGTAACTCTTCTCCAGCACATTTCTTTTTTACAATCTTCATTATGCATGAGTAAAGGGTAGTAGGCACTCGAAGCTTTTTTTGGAGAGACTGACTGGTACTACTGCTCCTGTTCCTGCCGCTGGTGCGAAATGGGGAGAAGGGAACAACAAAAAAAATACAAACGGGAAGGCTGAAATGCCTTCGTTTTTTTTCTGTCAGTGAATCCAATTCATGCCAAATCGTTGCTCTACTGCACTTTCTTGGTAGTTGCGGTAAAGTCATGGAAAACGCCTGAACTAAAGGAAGAAAAAAGACTGAGGGAGAGAGAAAGTTAAAGGCAACGGGAGACCATTTGCGTATGCTCGCCTTTAGATGTGATAGTGATACTGTGTCGTGCTATAAAGAGAAAGTCTGGAGGGAAAAAAAATCTTGCTGGAGAAGGAAAACAATAGGGAATATCTCTGTCTAGCTGTGGAAGCCGCTACAGAACGGTCAAAATTATTTCCCCTTTGGTTTGCAAGGGAATAGGCAATCCTTAGTCCAAAGACAAAAAAAGGAATTTTGTCATGATGCTGGTAGAGAGAGAGTGAAATGTCTTCCAGTAGAAATCTTAGAAAAATATTAATAAATAAAAGAGTTTGGGCCGTAAAAGTTGGAATTTTTTGGTGGAGAAAGCGGTTGCAGTTGAAATATTCAGGGAAACGTTGCACTCGTTATTACTGTTTGGGAATGACGAGACTAGTTTTGTGAAATTGGGTACTTCAATGGAGCACTTTGCTACTGCTGCTGCCGCCAAGGAACTTTTCTGCATAATATATTAAGTGATATGTATTTGTAGCAAACAAGTGAGCGCAGTCTACAGGGCTACTCTATGCAGCAGCCCTGCTATTAACAACCCTTCCTTGGCTCTTATTGGTCGCACTAAGCGCCAGATAACTTCATTTCCCTTCTCGCACAACTCTCTCCTCTTCTCCTTTCCGTTTGAAATGGGATTTTCTCCAAGTAATCCTTCAAGCGGCTGCAAACCGAAAAGAGAGCCACACGAGTAGAATCAGCATCAGCACACTGCTACCTCTTAGTTGGGTTTAGCGTGCCAGAAGGGGATCGTCTTTAAGTTCCGACGAACGGGATATCTGTAATTATTAGCATCAGCCGTATAAGCAAAAAGCAAGTTTTCACAATCCTATTCCCTAAGTGATGCATCGTGGCATTCATGCTCGACTAAGCAATAAATATTATTTTCACAAGTCCGCTGGATGTCCATCTTTTCTAGGTGTTTTCGTAAAAGCAGAGTAAATAATACTACATTACAGCAAGGAAACTGTCCAACGAAAGAAAAAAAATGTTTTTTGAGTGTGCAAATCTAAACTTATAGTCCAGCCTTCTTATTCTGAGAGTTGCTGTGGGAGTGCGAGTGATCCGGTGCGTTTTCGTGCTGCGTTTAGTCACTTGTATTTTGTGATGAATGGATTTTTTGCTCATTAAAAGTAGCACATATACATATTCCTTTCCGTCATTGCCAGCTTATTTGTGCACAGTTACAGTGGTTTAAATAAATATTTCGCACGCTCAAGCTAAAACCGCCTTATGACCAGTATAGTGAAAGAAAGTGGCAGAAAAGCGATATATTTTGTACATTTGGACAGCCAAATTTTTTTAGGATTTACACAGCAATTGTTTTTCGTCTGTTGTTGTGCACAGCACCATGTGCGCAATTGTGTCGATATAAGTTTTCATTAAATTAAAGTAAGCTTTACCAAACTACCTAGCGTAGCTCCAAAATTCTATTCTGCTTTTGTCAATTCAATGGACATTGTTCCCAACATCTCTTTATTCTCCGAAAATCCAGTTTCAACTGGAAGTACGTGTGTAGCAAAAAAAATAATAGCACGTTACTCAAAATATAGTTTCAGACATAAAGTGGAGTTCAATCCAAGTCTCATGTGTTCACTCACTCCATTTTCCAGCACAAAAACATTCACCACACACACGTCTCATAGTATACGTTGGCAGCGGAATTAAAAAGGCCTTCTATAAGGAAAGGGTCCCAATGAGAATTCGCGTTAGCTTTCTCAATAAAAGGGGGCTGTGCAGCAGGAAAACAAAGCGAGAAACAAAAGAGCACCAGACGCGGTTAGGCAGAGACACGGGTTTATTGTGTATTTATACACAACGATACAACACACGCTCGAAAAGCTAATTTTCTTTCCATTCTCTGCAGGGGCAGTGCCTACCTAGCACAGCCCCACACACATGCACAGATACATTCCTGCGTACAAATTATAGAGAAAGTATATCCCCAACGGCAATCCGGCTCCTGCAAACTTTTCTCCAAAAAAATATTTTCTGCCTTAATTTTGTTCATCTCCTCCTCTTCTAACAACCCCGTGAAATTTGGCTTTGTTTTTTATTCTGCTTCGCTCCCGCTCCAGAGAAATTACGCGAAGCAAACCAAATAGCAGTTTCGCACCACTAAAAACGCCTCCTTTTCCACTATGCATGGTAGAGCTTATATTAATAAAAAGTGATTCTTTTCTGTCATCTATTGTCAGGACGAAGATTAAGTGAGCGCGAGAAAAAAAAGCCTTGGCCATTTTATAGCGGCCTTCCAGTATCATGAGTGGGGTCAAGTTATCAAGATCAGACTCTGGTAAGTGCTCTACTTTCACTAGAACCAAATCCGTATGCTCTCTAAAAACATATATATTTCGAGTGAACTCATTTTTTTTCAAAATCTCTGAAACTCTCTAACTGTAGGGAATTGCTGTGCTATTTACTTTTGCAGTAAAATCTCTTTTGTCGGAGTGTGATTCTGATTGTACTTGGTAGGAAGTTGCTTTCCTAGCGAGACGAAAAGAGCCTATGCACTTTACTGACTTTACTGACTGAAAAAGTGTCTACCTTGAAGAGTGTGCCTAGTTTTAACTATATCTACTGCGACAACTAAGCGTCTTATAGTATCTGTCGTGATTGCTAATAAAAGACAGAGCAAAGTCCTCGCCTATTCTGAAATTACCCTGAAATTTATAAACTTTTTTTTCTGTAAGCACTCAATAACCAAGTAATTGTATTGCAAACTGCCGCTTGAAGGGGCATAGTCTGCAATTCTGGCCCGACCTGTGTTTTTCGCCGTCGTAACAGAGTCCCTATTCCCTGAGTCCGTTTGAACAAAAGAAAAAGGTACTCCCTAACGAAATTTGTAAAGTGTTTTCCTATTTTATACTTGACATTATGTTGCAGTTTTATCGAGTTATCAGCATTTACGTGGATTTTATGTAGTTTTTTAGTGCTTTGATTTTATTGTCGCTAAACAATACGCTTTCCCTATTTGAATTAAATTCTGAGCACATCTTGAAGCAATTTCGTGTCAGAAGTGCTCCGCAGTTTTATCGAATCATACTCATTTTTTGCAGCGAGGATATACCTGGATATCCTCCGTTTGGAAAAGGAACGGGAAGAAGCGAAAATAAAAGAGCGAGGTAAGTGAAAAAAAAACCTAATCGCACACAATACTATAACCCACTTGATCAAGAGCGAAGAAAGCGGGGGAGCTGAAACGAAAGTTTTTTTAGCACCCAGCTCGTCGGGCTGCAAATTGCAGCACTCAGCACTCGACCTTTGCGATGGAGAACTTTTTTTTTCTCGCACTACTAAAAAAGAATGGCTTCTACTGCCACCCGTGCCATAAGGGCAAATTTTGCATAGAAAATGTTAAAAGAGGCGCTAAGCGAAAAGGAAAAAAAATCTTTTACTCTAGAAAGAAAAGTAGGTTTTTGATGAGGACTGAAATTATTTAAGCTCAGTTAGCCTCTTTATTCCATTCTCCTGATTGCTAAAAGATTACCAATAAATCATGCAGAATCAGCGTGCAGAATGTAAAAAAAATTATAATAATCAGATGGTATATTCGTACGACAGATGTTCCTGCCTTTCCCACTTTGGAAATAGCACGCTTTTTCATGCACCCACTCGATAAGGGAACCAACGCCAAAATTAGGTCTCTCGTTACCTCCTTCCTTCCCTCCTGGCTTAGTCATCCTTTCTCGCATTTCAACATGAACTTTAGCGTGAGCACTGCCGGTGTACAAAGTACCAAAAAGCAATAGCACTTTATTATAACTTGGAAATTTTTATGCTCGTGTGTGCTCCAAGTATAATCTCAATGAGGCTTGTTACTTGTAGTAAGGCGTACGTCATCCTCATCGACTTAGTAATAATCACGCTTCTGTCAGATGAAAACTTTATTGCGGTTGTTGTTTCCTTTTCGAAAAGCTCAGTATGCGTTTCCATTAAGGTGACTGTCTGGCGTATGCCAGCTGTCTATCAAGACTCAGTATTTACATGAGCGATTGAGTGACAGACAGCTTTTTTAGGACACTACTGGCTTCATGAGAAAGAGAGAGTTACTCAATGAATGAGCTTTGGGACAGGGGAAAGAAAAAATATGCCATGTTTAGTGACGAGCGATGCGCATTGATGTTGATATTGTAAAATGATGGGAAAAGGTCTGCACTTGAGTGTACCGAGCACGTACCTTGCAGTGAAGAGACAAGTGAAAGATTTCCCAAAGCGAGCTCAACTTTTCCCATGACTTTTCATGCAGATCGTTTGAAGGGAAAAACCTTAAAATAGCTTTTAGATAGATGGATGCATGTATGATATAATGAGACGATATGTGGGAAGGAGGAAAGGGTCTTTTTTTTAATGCAGCATTGCTGATTGTGCTCGTGTGTTGCACTGATTACAGAGAAAATAAAGGAGCTGACAAAAACCCGCTTTGAAAATGAAGTGGGTCGCAAGTTTTTTGGCAAAGTGATGGCGAAGAAGAAAGCGCGATTACTTCAAGAGCAGCATCAAGAGTCGGATAAAGGGAACGATCAACAGACATCTCATAGTACTCAGGAGGACCAACCTCCCAGCAAGGAATTTTCATCCTCCGCAAGTTCGGAGCTGATCAGTACTCCTGCATCGGTTGGAAGTGGTTTTGCAAGTAGTGGAAGTGGTGGTACTGTTGGTGGTGGAGGTTCCTCTGTAACATCCACTGGGTGTAGTAGTAGTGGTGGTTGTGTGATTGGTGGTGCTGGTGATAACCTAGGGCTGTTATCACCCTCTCTCATTATTCCGGATAAAGGCAGCTTTGCTCCCCTTCCAGCCAACAAGATTGAGAACGAACTGGTCCCTCCGCCTCCTCCCAGGCCGGACAAGTGAGTTTATTATATACATTGTAATTATCATTAACTTCACTTATCATGACATAGTATCTCTCTTACTCTTGCAATTACTGTACTTGTCTCTCGCACAAAACAGCAATACCACTCCACTCACTCTTTTTTTCCACACTTTCCCTCCACTTCATACAATGTACTTTCCTCGGAGATAAAAATCTGGAGCGTATGCGTCATAAACAATCTATCTTACTTTTTCAGCAAGCTCATTCTCACGCCTGGGAAATAATCGTAAAATCATGCGACTAAACAATAAAACGTAAACAATAAAAAGAGCATTCCACACCAAGCCAAATGACAATAGCCGTATTTTGTTCTATTTGGCTGTCGAGCTATTGGAAATCCTTGCCAATTTGCTTTTAGTGAAAATTCATACTGGGGAGCGTTCCCTTCACTATTACGCAATAACACTATCAATAGCTGGGATTAATTTTCTCAAAGGTTAAGCTATACTCATACTTGCTTCCCTCAAATAGTATTGTACTGAACAGCCAAGGCAAGTCTTTTTATTGTCACGCTCGAGCAACATTACGGATTATACATACAATAAACTGATGTTTTTTCAGCCTTATCCAGCACTACAAATACTTTTATTACTTAAATGTAGTGTGTATATATACTCCTTAACAAATGTAGCGGCAATATTTCCCTGTAAAGAAAACGAAATGACGGTAGAAGGCCTATCAAGGCTGTGTGAGAAGGACAGGGTATGCGGCAATAATAATCTGAATATTATTTCTCCTGTTCATAATACATAATAAGTATTTCGTTGTGAATGCCGTAAAAAATATGTACAGAAGGGCGCTCAGAATATTACACTGCCATGACTTACTTTTACTCTTTGCAATACGCTTGTGAGGCCAATACTACTTGGCGAAACTGCACACCATAGCTCTGTACATTTCCCTTTTGACTTGACTAGAAAACGTCTGAATTGAAAGTGGCATAATATTAAAGATTAACCTTATATTCCTAAAAAAAAGTTATATAAGTATAGCACAATATTTTATAGGTACTCCAACTTCACAATCCAATACATAGCCGCAGCCAAGTGAAGGAGTAAAAAGAGAAAAAAATGGAGCCTATGCCAAGAAAATAAAAAAAAGCTCCGTTTAGCATACACTCTGCTAGTCCGTGTGGAGGGCTAGAAAATCTGATTGTGATTCCGTTGTTGAACGCCTTAGCAAAAGCGTTATAAAAATGTCCCTACCAGAGTAGTACTTCCGAAGGAGTAGTAGGGATATAACAGATAGAAATAATAATAATAAAAAGGACAAAATAAACTTACGCAGTTACGCCGTTGTATGTACATTTTTACAATAGATTTTAGCGCATATTTTTTATTTTGAATTTGAGCTCTGCTCGTGAAAAAAAAGCATTTGCCGAAGAAATTTTGTCTCCTCTTTGATATGCTCTAGTATTTTATGCTAGGAATAGAACGGAAGTTTTTTTCGGATATCTTGTTTGCATACTACAGCTTCGCATTACGTCTCATTTAACAGGCGTAAAAAAACGGAGAGCCGATAGCGGAGTCAGAGTTTCCAAACAGCCAGGCAGATTTTTAGTGGTGTGGTAGAGAAGACATACGAATATTTTTAAAGGAACAATGCATGAAGAGATGATTTCTTAGTCTGTTAATAGTTTTTTTGTAAGGATTTCTTTTGGCACTGCAAAAACCAAAAATATTATGTCTTCCTATTCGCCATTGCGTACTACTCCACCACTTTAAAGAGTTTTAGTTGCGGATAACGGCACAAAGAAGCCGGGTATCAGCATCAGCTAATGCACAGAGCTATCATGTGCTCAAGTTTCACATACGCATTAGGCAGACAAGCAGCGCAGGCATTGTTCTAGTCTGCAAACTTTCCTTTGTTGGTCGTGTTTTTAGAAGTGGTTTAGTTTTTTTTTCACTTTTTAAAGCGTGTCAGTGTATCCAGCAAAAAAGGGTGTACTGCCAAAAGAATTTTATGTTTTTATTCAAACAGACATATTTACTGTTCCATTTTTACGGAGAGACTCTACTCTGAAGCACTCGGCATTTTCCTTTAAAAAATTACACCAGTTAAATATTACTCACACAAACGCTCCTACTACTCACAGCACATCGAGAGCGCTGAAAAAAACTGTTTCCTTTTTGTTCTCTTTGCCATGCCATGCATGAAAGCTGCTAAGTAAGTGAAGCATTGTGGGAAAGCTAAATCAATCCAGGAATAATTATTTTTTCTAATGTAATATATGTAATCCGTCTATGTCAGCATCTTAATGGAGCCAAGTCAAGTTTAATCTGTACTTGAGAGCATCTGCACACAGGCTATCCGCGTCCACATCAAGTTTTCCTCTAATAATGAACTCTTTCAAAAGAAAAAAATGTATCTAATGCCCGTTCACACAAAAATAACACTGTAACATTGTAATAGTAACAGAACATTACACACCTCTGCACTCTCTGCACCTACACATTAATTGTCTAAACACAAATAACGCACTTTGTGTTTTTTATAGTTTGTGTTAAGATTGATAACCTACACTATTTTTTGCTTCAGATATAGACTCTCTTTTGTTCTCATTTTCTTTTAATTAAGTATTTATTATTACCGCTGAGTGACTACTTGTTTGAGTGAATGTGAAAGAAAATAATTTCAACTTCTGTTTTTTCTCTCTCTTTCTCTCTCTCTCTTCTATTGCTATTTCCTTCTACTACTACGCGCAATAAAAGGATGCATAAGTCGAAGCCAGCAGAGTAAGCAAAAAAAAATTACATTGCCTTTTTTTATTTCCCTTAGTTAAAGTCCGTATTCTGGCTGTAATGCTTATGATGATATCCAATACTAAATTTAATAAATTAAAATTGTCTGCTCGTTCTCAAAACTAGCCATTTATAAGTAATGCCAATTCCGGGATATTGCAAAAGTTCTGAATGCAACTTTACATAAAAGTGAAAGCGGATTTTCCACAAGAATATGTACATGTGTATAAATGAATTTAAGCTGCTGTGAGGATGAGAGTGGAAAAAAGGAGTATTTTTTAAAATGAAATTATAATTCTGCTTTTAAAGACCGCAGCCACCTGCAGGCCTAGTGTGCCCACAACCTTTCCGAGCTTTAAAAGTTAATAGTACTTTTAACTTGAAGTTTGCACCACCGGGTAAGTTTTACATCCGCAGAGGAGCAGTCAGTATCCATAATTAATTTGCGAGTAGGGAAAGTGTTAAGAAGACTCTGATTGCATTTTGTTCTACATGTAGAATGCTGTGGAGGTCCAAGACTGGTAGACATTCAGAGTTCGACAACGGATAGGATATTGTACACAGGAATAATAGACTCCGAAAATGACATCTTCCTTCAAAATCCATCGAATACCGAGGAGAAAATTTTAACGTATAAATTAGACGTGGTAAGTTAGCTAATTTGACTTCAAGTCAAACATTATAAAAATTTTCGAGTGTCCTCTCCTGCAAATCTATTTGTATTTGTTGAACTAATTCAATTACAGCTAAACAATGAATGGTCCATATCATTCCCTGGAGAAGAGGAGCCAGTTACGGTAGCTTACTTAATACGACCTAAGCCAGCAACAAAAATTTCTCCTCTACAAATCTATGAGATAGAATCTGGTGATGGATACTCGCATTACTTTAACTTTGGTATTGAGATGGAAAAGACGGGCTCCACCAGAAGACCCGATTTCGTGTTCCGGGTAAGTTCTCTTAGGAGAAAGCAAGCTCCATTCCATAAATTTTGTGAGCGTCTGTAGCTGCGACAAATTTTTCTTTGTAACGACAGTGCAATCACTTTGCCCCAGAAACCTACGGACATTGGCTGATTTACTACGCCAATTTGTTTTCCCACTAATGCCCCAGTAAATGCCTAAAGCCGTTCTCAATCATAATAGCTGAGCATACCAGAAGCTGCACAATTCTGCTTTTTTTCCTCAGTATTGACAATTGCTGTATGCCACCGCATCGGTTTTTTAGCATTGGAACGAAAACTAAATTTGCACACATTCTTACTTTCCTACAGATGCTCAACGATAGTCTTCATCCTGTGGCTAATATTATTCTCTTGTCAAACTTCAAAACGGCCACAGTCACGATCGTAGATGAATCTTTATGGCCATCCCAAAAAGCAATTATCCTCGGGACTGGAGTTCTCATGATTTGGGAACTGGTAAAATACTTCAATTATACAAACAAACAGAAAAAAACTCCCATACGCCCCATTAACTTTTCAGTACATATTCTTACTTACCTTTTCTTCTGCTTCGGTTCTTCCGTTTAATGAGCCTCTCTACTTTCCTTTCCTCCTACCTCTTCCTCTCTTCGTGCTTACACAAAAAGAATGACTTTTTGTCTTCTTTTCTACCTCCCGGTTTCACTTCCCTTCTCTTGTTTTACTACCAACATTTGCCTGTCACGATGGGAGAGAGCGATCATCACTCTTTTCTCTCATTAATTTTTTGCAGGTTCAGGGGATCCGAAGAAAAGCAACGATCATCAAGTCCGTAATTGTGGGTTGTCTCATTTTTACTTGCTTAATTGCGCTCATCGCTTACCTCATCTACGAGAGCCATCGAGAAATTCCATACGACTGGAAATGAAACGAGGGTAAACTAGGCACCCATAATAAAATTCAAATTCAGGAGAAATAGCGACATCGGCGAGCCTAGTTCCATATAAAAGAAATTTTACTTAAGAAAACATGCTATAAATTCCGTCGTCTAAAGGTTCAACTTTTCTCCTTCCTCTCCTTTCGACAAAGCTATTCTTTCACACTCATTGTTTCAGGCACACAAAGACAAAGAAGAAAGGAAGGCTATGAATAGAAAGTTTAGTAACATACTGTTAGCTTGTAACACGACTGGGAAATGTGAACTCTTCAAACCGTTAGTCATCTCTTGGAAAAGATTACATCCTGATCTACAAGAAAATCCGCGATCGGAGACATCCCATCCATTTCTTTGTAAAAAAAACGTTTTGAACGTGCTCGTTCACCCATATCGATGCAGTCGGGGAGAAGTTGTGATGACCAGAAACATTGAAAAAAACTAAATTGCCTCTTCTCGTAAACATTTTTTAAAAAGACAAAACATAGCGTTTACCATGTTAGCAGATATCGGAATGACATTTTAATCTTATTGTATCTTGCATAGATTTTTCTAACTCCGTAAAATTGTAAGGCTTTATGCAGGATTTAAAAAATATATATATATATTAAAATTCACGATCAGCCTTTTTCCTCCCTTGATAATCCCACTTGTTACTCAAAACTCAATTTTTAGCAGGATATGTGAGAGATTTGCTATCTGGAGAGGGACAATTGAACAATACAAGCAGTTAGTATAGAAGCGAGAGTGCATGTGTATATTTGCCTTTTTCATACGGTTCTTTGAAAAAAACTGTATTCAGTGGCCTTTTTCGTACGTTAAATTATAAACCGACATTTGATTCTAATTTTTAAATCCTACAAGTTATAGTAGATCATGAATTTACTTTAAGTTTACGGAGCTAGTATTAAATTTTAACCTACTGAAAAACTTTGTACGTTATAGGATTTATATAGATTTTTATCGTTTGTGTCTGTGCTAGTTTTTCTACACAACTGTACTGCACCACAACCACTTGAGTTACACTAACTGCTAAAGATTTCTATTTAAAATGAGTGCCATTTTATAAAAAAAATATACTATTTTGTTCCTGTCTCAAGTAACGTCTAAGTTTAGGATAGGATAAATGTGTAGCAACTTTTCTCCTGTATTTCTCCGACAAAGTACCAATATTCCTACAAAATTATAAATACCTACTTTATATATACTTTTAGCTAGAGTGATAGGATAAAGTACGGCATTTGGAAGATGCAATTTGAAAATTGCAATTAACCTCATTGACTTTTAAAGACAGTTTAGATCGTAATGTAGTAACGACTATGAACCAATAATGACGGAGACCAGATCGATATTGAGTACCTCTCATCAATAATAAATCACTGCTGATGCTCACTACGGGCTCATTTGAATTGGCACTATACTAACATAAGTAACAGTTGCGTATGAGTTCTCCAGCAGCAGAAATTGCACAACGAAAAACAATTGAAAAAAAAAAGATTGGATGTACTTATACTGAAAGAAAGGACTGGGCAGGATTTCTAAAAATATGTATTCAGCTCACTAATAATTATTTCATAATTACTTAAAATAAGCTCAACTGCACATGTCAATATTTACTTGCTGAATTAAGCAAATTCCGTTACGTAAACTAACCTTTCTGATCATCTTTAACGCTCATTGCATCTAGTTCATTTAGGAATTATAGGTATCCAGTTGGAGTATGTCTTACTGGAATCTTACCGCTGGAAGGTAAAGACCAAAAATGTAGAGTGTATTTTGTATTCCAAATTATTTTACTTGTGAAGATGAGAACCAAAAACTACCGAGTAGAATGAATTTACTGTGACTGCCACTCGTACTCGTTGCAAAAAACCGTTGCGTGGAATTCACAGCTTTACTTTCGAAATCGACAGTGAGCGCTGGCAGGTCCTACGTCAAACGGTAGTACATCCAACGTAAATCTCATTATTTTTATAGTGTCTCAACCCAAACATTAATATTGTAGCGTGGATCTAAAGTCACGAAAATTAAACTTTGTCACGGAACAAGTGTTCAGGTTCTCCTATTCATGACTGCAAATAGAATGTTTGCAGCTGGCCCAGTTATATGGTCACACTTTTTTTACAACTAATGTCATTTGATCATGCGAAACTGAGAGTATTTGGATTAGGGAGAAACACAAGTGCATAAAAATCCACGCGTTTATTTCGCAAACTCCCTCGTTGCTCGTCTGGAGCTGTGCCGTACCACATGCAATTCTAATTAGTCACTGTCATCTTGCACAGTTAAAGTTATACCGCCATGTTCAGATCTAGAGAGACAGAGCAATAGCAATTACATTTAAAAAATGACTAACCCTTTTGGAATTAAGAAAGGAAATGTGGAGTAGTAACATATGGAAAGCTTGGCCACTTTGCCTGGAGAAACTAACCAAAAAAAACTTTTAACTTATAATTGTTAAGTAGACCAGATTGAGGTACTTGCTCAATCAAGAAAAAACTAACATTTTTTTCGCAAAACTAAAGTCGTACGATTTCTCACGTTACTGGATCTTAGCAGTAGGTAAAACAAAAATCTTCTCTGAAGTCAAGTCACGTGTACAGTCTGTAGACCACATTTATTGTTACTGTCCTGTAAAAAGTTACGTTAAATACCAAAGAAGCCTCGGAAGTAAATCTTTAAGATTGCAATATAGTAAAAAGTGTAATTAATCAACTACCATTCATTGTACTGAAGCTGGAGAATTACCATACGACTCATTCACAATAAACAAATTCTAATAAATTTATGTATTCAAAAGTGTACTAACGATTAACAAAGTGACTTTATAAAACACATTCAAAGCAACTAACCAATAATATATGTTCTATTATTAACCATATATAGTGTGTACGATATTTGTCAAAAGGTACTAAAAAAAAGTTTATTGCTCTTGTAACAGACAAGCATATAGGTGATAATACTATATTCGTGTACTTATTCAATAACAAAGTGTAAAAAATAGCATTTTTCATGGAATGACGGGGTGGTGGAATATGCAACTGCAAGGAAGCCTGTGTACTATTCGGTCTGGAAATTTATAGCTTGTAGCGTGCGCGTGCATGAAAATGAGAATGAAAAAAGCAAAAATCCATGTAACACCATTCAAAAAACTAAAATTAGTTCTAATAACCGAAATGAAATAAAATGACTAATAAATAAAACAGACTCTATAGTAGAATCTTCTCTCTGTACGTACAACTGGTTTATTAATTAGTGAAAAAAACAGCAGCGGAACATGAAAATGTGCGCTATACATCCCACTAGCAATAATTTATTTATGTACTCTGTTGTTACTATAATTTTTTTTCCTTTGAAAGACATCCATTTGGGTTTTCAAACTTCCATTTTCTATAGTGTGTAGGTGAGCAGATCTGTCATTGTAAAAATGGTGATCTTTCACAAAAAAAATGAATTTCTCATTATCAATTTAAGCCTAAAAAACATCTCCATATACTGGGAAAAATAAGTCGTTTTATACATACAAAATGAATTACTATTTAAGTTACAGCTATTGTAGCGAATACCTTGTGATTTAAATTAAGGTTCAGTATAATAATTATACTATTTAGAATACAAACATGCAGGATCATGTTTACGATCATTACATAGAAAAAAAAGTATGTTTTCATATGTCGACTGCAGCTGGTATATATGCTCTTTTTTTGCTTAGATTTAAATTATATTTTCAATTTCAGTTCTATTTTTAGTTGTATAATATCTACTATACGTAATAGCCACATGCCTATATGTATTCCGATTTCCGATCTAAAAACTATCAACAAAAAAAATTCTTAAAATGTTTAGACGAGTTGTTTTACAACAATTGATTTTATCGATACAGAGTATTTTACTGTGCCCATAAATTATTACCGTATTGATTTCTATCACGGTGAAGCAAGTTGTCAATTAAAATGATGAAAAACGGAGAGTTCCCATGAATTTTTTATCCTGGCCTGAGATGGACGGATTGATTGACCTTGTGGTCATTCCAAGTTGGACATGAATAGGAAGCATAATATGATGCATTAAAAATTACAATCTGTCATTACATTAAAAAATATACTTGGAGCATAGTCATCAAAGGAGAAATTGGATGAGTAAACAAAAAGAAGGACAAGGGAGGAACTGCTACCTCACAACATCGTCAAAATACTTTGCAAATAAATACTCCCGTTCCCCTCTTATTTTGGCTTGGGTAAGCATAATAATCTGAATTAGAGAAAATTTGACCAACACAGCTCCAGCTCCAGCTCCTGTGTTGGTCAAATTGTGAAAGTGTAGCCTTTCAGCTCCTTTCCAAAGTAGTAAAACTGATATTTCAGCGGTTATCGATTTTCTGTCTGCTGCTCGTGAAGTGCCACGTTCCGTATCAATTTAAAAAAAAGCAATTTATATTTGCCCATAGTGAATGAACTTGAAGCGGACAGTAGTAGGTACTTATCAAAGATCTGATCTTCCAAGAATACATTATTTTGATAAAGTAGAAAAGACCTTGGACCTGGGCCGACTGCTGCATTTTATACAGACATAAAATTCTTACTGCGAGTACTGGGCTAGATGCGATATAAAAATGGTGCATGCAAATTGGGAGCAATATCTTTAGCACAACTTCAAAGGTTTTGAAGAGGCATTGTCAGTTCCATACCTCTCACGTCTTCATACGTGTGACAGGGCATCCTTTCTTGGTGCTTTTGTTGTTATAAAAGTCGATTTCAGTCTGTCTTGAAACATTCATTTCTCATCATTCTTACAACCGAAATTTTAGTGCACTACGTACTATGTATATCGGTTTTATATAGCTTTGCTGCAAACCCTGCCGTTATGTGGGTCAGATGCCCCGGTTCACCCCGGCTGTGAAGACGTTCACGCCAGTTCAACTTCAATATGCGGAATATCCCATTTTGGCTTGCGTTTTTACACGGTAAGACCACGTTGATAATATACTACTTCCAAGGTAGCGTTCATTTATTAAGAGGAAATGCCACTATGGACAGCTCCTCATGTTTACGGCGTCCTGGAACATAGGTAGAACCACGCCACGAAATGAAAATTAATAGTGAATGAGTGCGAAGTAATCGATACGCGATACACAATAGAAAGAGAGAAGCTCGCTATTTGGCTATAGCAGTGGTAATTAAATAGTCGATTTAGATAGAAAAGTAGAGTTGAAGGGAGTGCAGATATGTGAACTAAAGTATTTTTTTCTTGGAAGAGATAATTCATATGGCCTCCTCCTCCAGAGCTCATTTTATGATAATATCTTGTCCATTTATCACTGATAAGACAAGACAAGGCGCATAAAGTAAAATTGCTTCTTTTACCCTGGGAATGCTGAATGGAACCAAGCTCATCTCTGGAAGAAGAAAAGGCGGTGGTGGCAAAAAATTGTGCACGACTGCTACACTAAAGGTCATGAGAAAGAAGCTGAAGCTGAACACGTCACTCTCAGAAGAAGCAAAAATTCAGGTAAAAATGGGAGGGAGGAACAGTATAAACCCGGAACGAACTAGTTCGAGTAGCGTAGTTAGCGTAGTAGAAGAAAATGAGACTGAGATGGAGAGCCAGCTAGGTGGAAGTAACAGTGGATTCTCAGCGTCAGGGTCAATCATCTCTATTCAGGAAGCTTCGCCGTATGTAAGTACAGACTACATAAATAACAGCTTGTAAATCCCTTTGATTAGTAAAGAGAAGGAAATAAAAATTATGTGCATGTTGCTAAAAAAACTAAACAGCCCTATTTTTACTACTCCTCCATGTAGGGAGATGTATTCAAGCGGATTCGCGAATTTGAGAAGTTAAAGAATGTGAGTACATTTGTTACGTTTCTCTCCACTACTCAAAATGGTTAGTAATTATTAAGCTTGTTAAAATCTACATTTTTCTGTAGTTATTCTCCATTGTTAACAAAACATGAGAAAAATAGATCTTTTGACTTGATAAACACTCCAGAAACTCTATGTACTTATGACGTGTACGAAATCTCACGAAGGGAAAAAATATTTGAAGCGCGGAAGCCCAATCGACAACTTCCCTGTACGTTTTGTGGCTGCTGGAATGTGCACAACTTCCTCAGTTCAAGAATCTACAGAGAAGATGTTATTCTTTTGGATAATTGCAATAATGTTCAAACAATTTTCAACCCTCCAACTGCCATCCCACCAGACGAGTTTACCACAGAAATTTTGAGGTTGAGGAGCGTCCTCAGGTTTATGGATGGAACTACCGTTCAAGTAGAGATTTTATTTCTGGAAGCTGATTCAGTCTTTTTGTAACGAAGATTTGAAAATAATTTGCGGCAAAAATTCTCTTTTAAAATGCAGGGAACTGACGTCATTGGTCGATATGGTACAATTGGTTACATCTTTCCATCAATACCAAAAGATTACACTCATGAGATTCGTGATGAGGTTCATAACATGCTATTCAAAGTGGAAAGGAAGGTGCTAGCCTTTAAACCTGCTGAGTATGAGGTGAGCTCAACCGTGACTGTAGATAATGATGTGATTATTATTGCTTCGCATTTTTTCTATTATTACATAACTTTTATTAATCCATGTCAACTTTTTGTCCTCGTTTGCCGACATTGCTGTAGGTCTGTAAAGTTAGCAGAATTGAAGTGACGTATTGGGTTGCAACGCTCCGCTCGCCTAAGCAAGGAACGGTTATAGTACAAATGCTCTCCTCTGGATTGCCTCTAAGCCACAAGGCTCTAATCATGGCCTTCTCACTGTATCTAGTGACCTTCGGTAGCTAAATCTACTGCAATTTTTGCAAAATCTAAAAAAAAAACATTTTCCACACTATTCAGAATTGCAATCGCATTTGTTAGGGGTTTAAGCTATTCTAAGAAGTTTTAATTGCCACTTTACAATTTGCATTTGGATCTCAGGAATTGAATGCTATTCATTACGCGTAGCTATAATTTGTCGTAATTTTTACAAATCAACCTGTTGACTTGACAGGTCTAGAATTCATTCAGATACCGTCTATGATCAAAGTGTTAATGGTAATCACTAATTGGAGACCATACAAACTATCGAACTTATTGTTTTTGCCAATTCATCTTTCAGCCCGACTAGCAACTATTTAAGATAAACCCTAATTTGTAAATTATTAAAGTTTTGCATGGATGCCGTTGCAATCTGGGAATTATTTGTAGGTATGTATTTAAAACGCAAAAATTAAAAACTCCACAACATCGGAAGTCACCAATTTGGGAAGAATTAAGTGCATACTGTTTGTAAAGTATCGCACTGCTGCATTCGTACGAACAATCAACAATAATAAAATCGCCAATTAACAGGGAAACTCCTGAAGCGTGTGAACATTTCTCAAGCATTTAATTAAAGTAACTGTATGTTTAGCTTGATGCCTGCGAATTCTTCCATACCATTACTAGTGATTAGTCACTTAAACAGTATCACTAGCAGCAAGCTTGCTATAAGGATTGTAAAATGGATATGGAAATATTGGAAGTTTATTGTGTCTGATGTGTTTTAGCAGATCCTGTTGTAAGTATGCTCTACTCGTACAAAAATAATCATCTTTACCCATTGGCCAAGGTTGTCTCATTTTTATCTTTATAATTATAAAGCATTCCCGTACTTGTCTATCTAAATAGCATCAGAAAATTGAATTTTTGCAGTTTTTCTGCAAAAATTTTCATAAAAAAGTAACTACCTATTCACGAGGTATTAAATCCGACCTATTTTTATTCACGAGTGTATGCGCCTATGTTGGCTAGGTATACTCTTGTATGTACATGCTTATTTTATAGCTGGAAAAATTGCTGACTGCACTCATTCATGTCTTCTTTTTAAATAAAAACAAGTTGCAAACCTGAATTTGTTTTTAGTTGGCAGGTAGCAAAGTAAATACAATGCAATAAAACTTGAATGGATTAAAAATCATAATACTGCGGCTAATTTTTCCCACATCAACGGAAGACAGTTTTTTTGCTACAGGTAAAACATGACTAAGCAGAGCACAAGCATATATGTGAATGAATGGGATGGCCTTCACCTTCCAGTCATGAATTTTTTTACCGGTTGGCTAAGGCAATCCACTTCTTGTTGAAAACGATACGATGTGATGCTGAATTCTGCTGAATTCTGCTGACTTATGCTGACTGATAAAATATCTTTTTATGCTTCATGAGACCACTAATTGTTGTTCCATATTAGCACTAATTCGTAGCAAGCTTTGTAATATACGTCGTTGGCGCTATTGGAATCTGACCATCTAGGTTCAAGCTACAAGAGTTTCCTAGAATCGAATTCAGTTTCCAACTGTGCCCAGTCCTGAAAATAGCTACTGCACTTCTATCTGAAATTCCTACGATATTTAGTTTTTTAGACGCGATCCTTAGTACTAGAAGCCACAAAAGATGTGGAGTCCTTGTCAAATTTAGATAGGAAAATTTGGCCATCCCTTTACCTTACCCAACAATTAGAGACTTGGCAACTTTAAAAGATTTTAAAATGGCAGGTTCCAAAGTGATTTGGACTTCCACCTGCCTAACAGTAATTTTAGCTGTGATAATAAACGAAGGAGGTGTAGTTGGTAATGTGGGCCAACCTACGACAATATTTAATAGAACGGACTTGATAGGTGCTGAATCAAATAATAATGCAAAAGTGGTGGGCATAAAAAAGCATAAAAATTACGAAATAGTTGTTTACGAGTACGACGAAAGTGGTAGCCAACCTACGACAATATTTAATAGAACGGACTTGATAGGTGCTGAATCAAATAATAATGCAAAAGTGGTGGGCATAAAAAAGCATAAAAATTACGAAATAGTTGTTTACGAGTACGATGAAAGTGGTGAGAAAGTTGTTCCTGACAAAAATAATAAAGATGCAGAGAATAATAATAAAAAGGATAGTAACTCGTGGGGAGTTCCTTCCAAGCCCTCTGACGACAATAACAGTATAGAGTTCCCGACCATAGATCACCCCACAGCCCCACCACCTCTTCCTCGGAGAATTGTAAGTGATAAACCTCAACTAAATGCTATTTCAACGACAAGAAAAGCCGGCCACTCCCCCTTCCGACGTTGATGATGACACATCTGACACTTCTGGTTCGGGAGAAGTGAGTACAAGTGGAGAATCCAAGGAGAGCGATAACGTACCTCCAAAACCTTCCCAAAAGCCAAGCAGTGGCAGCTCAGTTTCTCACTCAGTCCTTCCAGATAAAAAATCTACAACGACGGAAAAGCCACTACTGCCCAAGCCATTTAGAACTACGACCCAACCCCCAAAAAGGAAAGGCTCCTCTTCATCATCCAGCTCCAGTTCCAGTGAGTACGATGATAGCTACGATGATGATGACGATTCTGAAGAGGACACGCCAAGACGAGGAACAGCATTTGATGAATTTTATTACGGTAAAAACCCGGGGCGTGGTGGAAAGGGCTCAACTCCGGGGAAAAACAATGGCCGAGTTAGTTCTACTAAAAAGCCACTTCCCAAGCCCTTTGGAAGTAATCGTGACAACGATGATTATTACGATGAATATGATGACGATTACTACGATGATAGGAAGCGCCCTGACTGCCCAAGCCATTTAGAACTACGACCCAACCTCCAAAAAGGAAAGGTTCCTCTTCATCATCCAGCTCCAGTTCTAGTGAGTACGATGATAGCTACGATGATGATGACGATTCTGAAGAGGACACGCCAAGACGCGGAACAGCATTTGGTGAATTTTATTATGGTAAAAACCCGGGGCGTGGTGGAAAGGGCTCAACTCCAGGGAAAAACGATGGCCGAGTTAGCTCAACTAAAAAGCCACTTCCCAAGCCCTTTGGAAGTAATCGTGACAACGATGATTATTACGATGAATATGATGACGATTACTACGATGATAGGAAGCGCCCTGGCACTAGCAAACCGAAAGGGAGTACTACAACGAAAAGACCTTCAAAGAAACCTGGTAGTGACAGGGGGAAGGCTACCCCTAAGCCATTTTTTCCTTTGAATGAGTACGATTCTGACGAGTATGATGATAACGATGATCTCACAACTACCACGAGGAAACCGGCAGCAACCACTAGAAAAAATGGAGGGTCTAAGACGATCACGATCGGTCCAGTTAAGCTAGGGAAAGGCAGAAAGAGCAAAGCGGATGAGGATGACAAGGATGATGACACAGAGGATGAGTGGGGAC